>PVJX010005849.1:0-82041 GCA_004027295.1 Dolichotis patagonum
ACCAAAAAAAAAAAAAAAAAAAAAAAAAAGAAACCCAAAATATCAATAAATTAAAGAACAAAATGCAACAGTAAGAAAGAGGGAGACACCTCTTTTGCACATGGGAAGGGGCCGTGAGACAGAAGGAAGGGAAGGGAAGGAGATGAAAGAAGAAAGAAGAGGCACCATGTGTGCACACCAGCTCCCCAGGAGCAATGCCACCACTGTGGGCCGCAGACACCGGCGAGCTGGGAGCCGGGCCCACAGCGGGCCATGGCCAAAGGCGCCCGCCCGCGCGGCCGCTTACTTCCTGATTAGCCTGCACAGGCGCTTCCGGTTGAAGGGAGGGATGTTTTTCTTGCTGGTCACTTCTAGGAGTCGGTCAGCAATGGCCTTGTAGTCAAACTGTGAAGAACGGAAACACAGCATAAGCTGGTGACTCCTCGACCCTGCCTGACTCGGGTGCTGACTCTGCACGGAAGAGCCACACTGTCACTCCTGGGGGACACCCAAGTCCAGCAAGTCCCCTTCTCAGCCAGCAATGCTTGCCTCGGTGCGTCTCCTTTGGATTTAATCTAGATTTCCAATCAGTATTTGTTAACAGGAAGCTATTTGAAAAGTGCTGCTGTATAAAATATAACTGATCTTAGCAACTCCAAACCCAAAGACTCAGGTCTTCAAAATTCCACCCCATTTAAACTTGTCTCCAATATACGCTGTTTTTCCTTTTCTTTCTTTTTTGTTTTTTACAGTACCAGGGATCAGACCCAGGGCCTGTGCACTGACCCGTGACCCTTTTTTTTTTTTTCACTTTTATTTGAGATAGGGCCTCAGTAAATTGCTGAGTTGTCCAGGATAGGCTGGAATTTGCAATCCTCCTGCCTCAGCCTCCCCAAGTGCTGGGATCACAGGCGTGTACCACCATGCCTGAGTCTCCAATAAGCTCATTCTAAGGAGAGTGACATCCATGACAAAAGGAAATAACGAGGATTTGTAGGTAGGCTCTGCAGCTTATCAGCTCTGACCCTAATTCTCCAGCCAGGCCACCCCACCCCCTCCGTAAATCTCTGTTCTATAAACAGCAGCAGCTGCCCCACCTGGAGAAGCCACCCCATGTCCTCGAGGGCTCCACAGTCACGTCCTTCGCTGTCTTTGGCGATCCCACCTCTCCTGGCGTGGCATTTGCCCAGTGCTGTGAAAACACCCAAGGACAAAACACTGACGTGGGAAGTACACAGCAGTGACTGTGTGCCCACAGGCCATGTCTAACTAGGTGTCTTTCAGTGACAAAGATTTCTTCACAGGGAAACGCCCTGCGCCCTTACAACCCCCTTAGGACGCTCTGGCTGCTCAGTCCCTAGGAACGGGGGCTCTTCGGGGAGAACACACAAGCTGTGCTATTGCTGTCACTGTGACACAGCAGACGGAAGCACAGAAGCTGCTCAGGACACAGCCCCGAGAGCCAGGGAGGTTAGGGCCGCGGTGAAATTTGTTTTGCTGGCTGAGCAGCCCTTATTAGAAACACCTGGGACCAGAAAGGTTTTGAATTTAATAGTTTTAGGGATCTTAGACATTTGCAGATTTTACAGCCGAGCATCCCTTACCCCCCAAATGTGAAAGGCTTCAAAATCTAGAACTTTTTGAGTATCGTGTCAGCATTCAGTTTGGATTAGCAATGCCTAACCTATAATAGTTCATGAACTCTCACGAGGCTGCCCCAGGAAGTGCCCATCATTAACATTTCAGCCTATTATTACAGATACTGTTAAAAGTTTTTTAATTTAACTTTTTTGAGGCAGGGTTTTGCCATGTCGTCCAGGCTGGCCTCAAACTAGCAATCCTCCTGCTGCTTCAGTCGCTTGCTAGGATTACTGCTTGCTAGGATTACCGGCCCACGCCAGCACGCCCTGATGTTCTGGATTTTTATCAGGCTCCTTCTACACATTATTTTGTGTCTTGCTTAAAAAAGGCAAAAGTTGCTGGATTTCCATTGATCACTACTTTTCTCAATGAATGGAAACTATTTCACAAGGCAGTGAACTCTGACCTGACCACTTTGCTCTGGGCACCAAGATGCCATGAGCCACTGGGAACAGGAAGCAGCAGTGGGGACAACGTCAGCCCCTGGCAGGTGTTTACACACCTAAAGGAAAAGAACCTCAAGGAAGCCAGGAGTCAGGAACGAGCGGGGCAGCGGGAGGCTCTTCCCGCAGTGTTCACGCAGAGCAGCAGCGAGAAGAAACCCTCAGAGCCCTGAGGTCCCCAGAGGGACATGGCGTGTGCGAGTCAGCTCACGTGCTGGGGTCTCGGCCCCCCAGGACCCCAACAGGCACAGGGGCTCTACTGCACCCCACATCCACTCTCGGGAGGAGGCCAGGGCAGAGCCCTTCCACTCACCAGCTCCAGGGTGTGCTCATGTCTGCCTGATGAGGATTTACAAAAGGAAACAAAAAACCAAAGTGGAAAGAGGGAGGCAAGAGCCAGGTATGGTGGCACATGTCTGCACGGCGGCCAGTTAATTGGGAGGCTGAGGAAGGAGGATTCAGAGTTCGAGGCCAGCCTGGACTACTTAGAGAGGTGGTGTCTCAAAGTAGAAACAAGCAAAAGACAAAAAATAAAACAAACAAACAAAAATCAGCCCCAAACCAAAACCCCTGGGAAGAACAGCCTCACCTGCCTTCCTCCGCACTGCTTTTTTGCACAGGGTCTCACTGCCAGAGAGCTCTTCTCCAGAGAGGGCATTGCCAACCCCGTTCACTTTCTGCTCCTCCACGGTCTCCTCAGACCAGGAAGACTGGTCTACGATGACCTCAAACACACCTCGAGCGATCATCTGCACCAGCATGTGGCTGGGGGCAGAAGCACAGAGAGAATGTGGTGACATGGGGGCGCGGCGGCACAAACAGCTGTGACTGCACTGAGCCTGGGACGTGGTCGCCACCGGACTGCGGGCCCTGAGCCCAATGACACGTGTGGGGTCAACCGCACATGCTAGGAGCCCCGCAAGCTGTGCACAGAAGCTGTGGGGTGTGAACTCGGGTGCAGGGAACCAAGGCTCCACGCTCCAAACGTCTCACTCCTGGGAGCCGAAGCAGGACGACTCCACTCGGGGTGGCCACCCGCCGCCCAGCACCGGCTACACAGACCCCCTGAGCATCACCCAGCAGTGCAAACACCTACTCTGTAGTCTTGGCAGCAATCCTGCAGAATGGGTCAATAAACTTGAGGTTCTGATCTGCCAACAGCTGCAATTGCAGACAAGAAGCAATCAGGAAAACAAAGCCCTAGCTCCTGACGGGGCCTGCGGGAGCCCTAGGCCTTTCTCCCAGGAGACTCAGACCGACCCAGCAGCACTTCCTCTGAGCTGCCGGGGGCCTGAGCCACCCCAGCCACCCCGGTATCTCAGCCCAGTGACCCCGGCACTGCCCTGCAGCAGCATGTGTGTGCGCCCTTCTGTGAGAATCTCTGGGGACGCTAACTCAAGCGGGACACGGAGGCACTCTGGCTGTTAATAAGTATAACGTTTTAATTAAAGGAGTTCACCATGGAGTGTTGGTGAAAGAAAAAGTAAAAATAGCTCGTTCACAAGACCACACTTCTCCCCGCCAGCCTCTCGTCTATCTATAGATGGGCACGAACATAGAGACAGCATCTGCATAGCTTTGCCTCCTGTGTTTTCTCTTTCCTGCTCCCCAAACACTCAATATACCCTGAGGGTTCTCTGTATCACTATTCTTTATTGGGCCCTGTTGCATTCAATTTTTTTTTTTTTTTTAATTTAAGAGACAGACTCTACCTATGTTGCCCAGGCTGGCCTCAAGCTCCTGGGCTCAAGCAGTCCTCCTGCCTCAGCCTCCTGAGACTACAGGTATGGGTCACTGTGCCTGGCTCAGTCTTGTTTATAAGACGGTCGTGCACATCCTTAGCCTATAAATCTTTGTCCACATGTCCCTGTAGCTGCTTAGGTCCCACCCCAGGTGGGGAGTGGCTGAACTAATTCATGCCACTGTGCCATTGGCACGGAGCGCCTGTAGGCAGTGACATTTTGCTGAGGGTTCCCCCAGCACCTGTGGCCTCATCCCACTGCAGGCAGAGTGCGCGCCTGCTTCTCACCTCTCGCCCTCCGACTCTGGACAGTTCGTCCAGGTAAATGTCAATGAAGTGGAACCTGACGTCATCGGGAGACCGACTTTCCGGACACAGGAGCTCTTTCATCAGGACATCTAGGAAAGGCTGGACTCGGCTAAAGAGACACACACGTGGTCTTTAATGACAGCGTGCCCACTCCCCTCTGTTCTCTGAGAGAGAGCCACATTTAGTGCTTATCCTGCATGACACAAGGCTAAAAGTTTTACAGGAGAAGACAATGGCTTACATCCCTACAAAGTGTTACTTTGTTGCATGGGTGTAATTATTTTTGCTTCTCTACTGGAATGACGTGCTTTCTGGGTAAGAACACATTCTGAACAAGGTACAAAACACCCTTGCACTTTCCTGCAATTTTCCCCCAGGGGGCAAGGAATCAAAACCAGGGCCCTGGGCACCCTAGGCAAGTGCATTCTACCACCCACGGCCCCTCCAGCCTTTACAGGCGTTCAAGGCCATTACATTTACTAACTCAAGCAGTTTCCTGACCTTTCTTGCCAGCCATTCTGCTTCAGAACTTCAAAGGACTGCCGCAGGACCAGGCGGATCAGCTAAAGACAGACAAGTGTTGTTATAAAGGGCAAAGAAGAGAAATGCACAGCAGCGCTGGGATTGAAGCCAGCATCTCACACGCACTAGGCACGCACCCTGGCCCTGAGCAAGACCCAGTGGGAGAGAGATGCTAGTCAGCCTGGAGGAGCACATTCAACTTGTGGATCAGAAAATGTTCCCAGAGGCCCAAACTCCTCCCCCATGGCTCAGCGCCACAGCAGTGATGCCTGCAGCACACGCTCAGCGCTGTCTGTGACTGCAAGGCTTCCTCCGGGACGCAGGACGCTTCACGCAAGCTTGCTCTTTGGGGACAGATTGAACCTAGGACCTGCAGACCGAGCTACATCTCTAGCCCTTTTGAAAATTCTGAGACAACGTTGCCGAGTTGCCCAAGCTGGACCCATACTTTCGATTCTCCTGCCTCAGTCTCCCTAGCCCATGCAGTGCTGGGGATGGATCCCAGGCCCCCGTGCATGGCAGGCAAGGTTGCTACCACTGAGCTGCAACCCTGCCCTCCGCTGGCTCCAAGACACAGCCCCCGCATGCGGGCGAAGGCACGCTGGCCTTACCGTATAGTATTTGTCCAGGCGTAGCTTGTCTATCTCCTTCCATTCTCGATTCATTGTCTGCCAGAAGGTCTGGATGAACAGGTGCTCTGCAGAAAACAAGAGGCTCTGAGCGCTGGCTCTCGGGTAAGCTGGGACCACACAGCGAGACGCCAGCGAGAGAGACACACCAGTGCTCATTCACTCGTGTCACGGCTTCGTGGGCAGCTAGAAACTTTGGCCAACAACTGAACATTCAACCATTTCCCTCTATTTACATAAGAACATAGTAGCGGGAAGGTGGGTGCTATCTCCCCATCAGAATGCACTTCAGGGCATTTCTATTATCCACTGCCAAGCCAGGTTTCCCGAAATCAAGATCCCTGCCTGATGGCTCCGATCCCTTCCAATGCACCCAGACCCAACAATTATTTAAAACCACTGATTTAAAAAAACAAAAACAAAAACATAATCTTGGCAAACACTTGTACAATTCATGTAAAAACACAGCTTTCTGTTGGCTGTTAGGAGCCAGGTAGGTGAGCTATAGCACAAACTATGGCACTTTTTTATTGAATTTATTTTTAATGTGCTGCCTTTTTTTCTGCACCACTTTTAACATTTGTAACCCTATCCTATGCATCCCACGTAGAACCTTGTTCATTCCAAGTCATCCAGGATAAGTTAAAGACCCATTGGGGATTCCCCAGGTGACTTGGTGGTTTTGTTCTGAAGACTGCTAAGCAGACCTAACAACCCTGCTGTAGTAATCAAAGCCCATCTCGGAAACTAACATGTGCCCCTTTGTCTTTTCTTTTATTTATTTATTTATTTATTTATTTTATTTTTTTGGTACTGGGGATTGAACTCACGACCTTGTGCTTGCCAGGCAGGCACTTATGCTGCTGAGCTAAATCCCCAGTCCCTGTCTTTTCTTTTTGATAGAAAGGAACTGCTTTACAGTTTAGTACCAGTGACATCCTCTGCTTTATTATTCATTGCCAGCCATGTTTCTGATCTTCGGGGAGGTGCACCAAGCACCAGAGATTACTGTCAGTGCTGGAATACGAACCTAGGGCCTCTCAGTGTGTTACAGTGACTCAGACCTTGGAGATTCTGGGGGACTGTTGATGCTAACATTTAAATGCCCAGTGATACCCCACGAGACACCTCCTTCACCTCGGAGAATCGGTATCTAGCACGTATTTAAAAAGGAGAACAGCTCATCACATGACGGGCACGCAGTTTCAGCACCACGCAGCATCTGGGAGGTAGAAAGTCTGAAGGAAGAAGCCGCACTGACTCAGTCTCCTGGGCAAGTTACCAGACCAATGAATGAGGAGCTGTGAAAGCCGTGAACAGCAGGACTTACGGGCCTCGGAGTTGTTAATGACGTGGATGAGTTGGGAGATCGTGTTTGCCAGCTCCTCCTGAGAAGGTGGGCAGGGAGAAACACGGGGTTATCATCTGGCCCCACTGTGAACAGCACCCCAGCCTGCACCCTCCCTCCGCCGGCGGGGAAGCCTGCGCTCCTGTTCGGGGTGCTCTGCCGCTGTGCTGTGACTCAGTATCTGGGCTTCACAAACATGAGATTCCCAACTGCACAGCACTGCTGTGCTCACTCCAGGTGCCTCTGGGACCTGCTGAGCTGCACGTCTGAAAATGCACCTCTGCGAGGCAGTCTGAACGACCCACAGCAGAGACAAAGTATGCCACACTGTCGCTAAGCTGAGATCCAGTCACGATCCCCCCGTACGGGAGAGACAAGGCGCGAGGTTTCCTCCCTGGCTCTTGGACACTGGCTTCTCACTGCGCTCCTCTGTGGGATGAGAAAGTCCTCTGCCTGGCTTGGCCAGAGTGGGCAGAGGGCAATGGTTACACTCCAGGCCCTGCTCTGAAGGGCACTGAGACGCAGTGGGCTTGTGCACAGGGACTTCAATGGCCAGGCCCACACCTCAGAGAATGCTCCGGTCACGAGCTACCTAAGAACAAATCACCCTCGCTGGCGCTGTGACACATCACCTGGCCTCAGTTTTCCTCACCTGTCTGAAACAAATCCCAGGCTTCAATAGGATGCTTCCACCCATGGGTCCTCTTCCTTTACTAAAGTTGCAAATTGTTACTTTGAATGTAATCTAAAATACTTTGCCCAGCTAGCCCACTGAGAATGTGTTTGGGAGAGGAAATACCATAAACCAAAGCAAGTTATTATTACGTGGCATGGAAGAAAGGGCAAGGCGGCCACGAAAAACCCAGGGAAACAATGCAACCCGGGACGCTTCTGCCCTGGAGGTCTGCGCGCACTCTTCTGTGGGGCTTAGTCCTCCACTGCTGCCGAGGCAGACCTGCTTTCGGGTGTCACAATAAGGCTTTTAAGAAAGTGACAACTGTCTCCTAAGGCAGTTTTGATGGCCAGGCTCAGCAGATGAGGACCAAGGGTAACACGCACATCCTGGTAAGCGGCACAGCTTCCTCCAAGCTTTACTGGTTAAACTGGCTTTCGCCGTGAGGGCCTGGCTGCAGGCTCTTTGAGGACGTAAAGGACAGCAAGGTGGCTGCTGTTCCTGTGTATCCAGCGAGCCCCGGCACAGGTGTGCCTCTGGCATGGCCCCCCAGGCTCTTAGGCAGACCACACCTTCTGCCCATACACACAAACTCAAGACTTTAAAAACCTACCACAGAATGTACTGAATGACAACAGAGAAACAGTAAATCTATGACTGAGCATGTTCACTGTATTTATTTTTTCTTTTTATTTAAAAGGATAATTAACCTAAAGTGGATGTTCCATCCCTTTCTGTACAGACAAGAGATAAAAAAGTGACCCATGCAAGTATCTATTTTTAATCGGTTTAAGGTATGTTGGGGGTCAATGATTAAGTCTTTTCTTCACTCCTGGCAGAGACCCAGGAACATGACAAAGGGGCCATGTTACCTGCAGGAGGGGTTCGTCCTGCACCCACATGCAGTAGAAGAGTCCTTTCCAGATTTTTAGGAGTTCTTCTTGGCTGAAACCTCCTACAGGGGGAAACATAGCAAAAACAAACAGGTAAATGAATCTCTGTAGTGTCTACCTCCTTCCTTTCTTAAAAGTTTAGAACTGTCACAAAAGAGGTGTTAACGACTCTCCATGTGAAGCACATGTTTCCTTTGTTGCAAATAACCACAGACTACTGCACATGCAGCTGTCGGCTGAGGGAGGGTGGCAGTGGTGGCAGGTCCTCGTGTGTGGAATGATGTAAGGAAGCAAGTGTGATCAGAACAAAAAGCAACCCAAGGGGCTGGGGGCGCAGCTCAGCAGAAAAGCCCTTGCCTAGCACGCCCTGGGTTCCATCCCTAGCAATACCCAAATCAAAACCCAAACCAAACCACAACTACAGCAAAAATAGCCAAACACCCTTGAGGGGGTCTCTTCTCGAACCAGGTCCCATTGAGGCACACTTTGTACCAAGCTGCACCTCATCCTGCAAAACCAAAACGTCCCCTGGCCTGGCACAGGAGACCTTCAAACCCTCCAGGTCACAGCAAGCCTTTACCATGGGCAGGCTCAAGGCAGGAAAGGCCTCGGGGAAACTGAGGCAAGTATGGAATCTTTTGGTAAAAGAGACCCAAGTATGGCTGACCCCTATCTCCTTCCCTTGACAGTTGTCACTTGCTGGGCAGTTTCGGGCTGTTTTAGGCGGCATCTCTGGGTGGGCTTCACTCTCTCTCCAATCCCTCAAGGGGCCACCCCTCTGCCTTTCTATCCAGGACGCAGCCACCAGGCTCCTTCAGCCCATACCTCCTTGGGCCACCCCAGGAACCACAAAATAACAGGCTGAGTAACACCAGGAATCACAAACGGTGTGAGGTAAGCACAGGCTCTCGGCGTCTCTAAGCCCATGACCACAGAACTGGAAAACAAACACATCTTCCAGTTTCCGTGTGTGTTATTAATGATACAGTACTAGAAAGTAGTAGCAAAAAATTTTAATTTTGAGACAAGGTCTCGCTAAGTCACTAAGTTACCCAGGCTAGGGTCAAACTTGTGGTCCTCCTGCCTCAGCCTCCTAGTGCTGGGATTATAGATATGCACCACTGCGCCTTCCAGGAAAAACCTTTTGAGGCAGCAAACTGGAATAAACCAGATGAATGCAGACAACCACACACTTCCAGTTACTGTAATCTCAGGACACAATATGATGATTTTTTTTTAAAAAGTGACACGTAAATTCCTGGTGACAGGTAGTTACTGGTTTTTGCAGTGGACTTTCTCATCAGCAATTTTATAATGGTGCATTTTGATTCTTCTGTGACCATTTCGCACTTAAAACCAAGATAACAGAAACCACAGCAAAATGAGTTAAGGTATATTGCCGCCCAAGAGCTGTGCAGATGATATGCCAACTGGATTTCCTCCCTCTTGTTAAAAACAAGTCACATTTGGGGATTCTGACACTAGACTCCAAGCATGGCACAGATGCCATCAGAGCAAAGCCAATGGCAGTGGTGGTGTCTTTTTTTTGGTGGTGGGGGTCATGGTGACCTGCCCCATTCTGATCATTTTCAAAGACTGTACTTCCCCAGCCAATTGTTTGGTATGAGGAAGAATCAAGGCTGCTAAAACATTGGATCAAAGGTACTGAGGGGCTTTAAAATGGGTGGGTCAAATGGACGGCAGCGAAGCTTCCACAAGTAACCCTTCATTAAATGCCAGAGGAAACACAAAAACCAGCTTGTTTAAGTGTTCTTATAAAAACAAACGCTAAAAGTAAGCACTCTTGACTGTGTTGAACCTATCTAGTAGCCTAAGGAATTTTGGGGGCAAGGGAACACGTTAAGACCTCAGGATGTAACTGGTAAGACCCCTATGTACAAAATTCTACAGGACAAATGAACCAAGCCTCCCAACAAATGAACCAAGCCTCCCAACAAATAGCCATTTCCCTCCTGGGTACCTTCCCAGAAGAATGAAAACCACCTTATCACAGTGATATATGCGTACTCATGTTTATACCGGCACAGACTGTATTGGGGTGGGGGAGGGAGGAGAAGGGGCTGTTAAAATCCAACCCAAGCCTACAGGTAGGTCTTGTCTGGATTCTAATTTGTCACAAAAATCACATGCAAGGGTGGGACAACTCAGCAGTCTGGTATTTCATGAAGCTAGAGGCATGTGGTGGTGCTGTGTTTATCTGTCCTCATCTTTCAGATGCACACTGCAGTATCTGGAATGGAGTGGCATGCCTGGGATTTGGTCCCCAAGAACCCAACTGGAAGGAGGAAGGGGCAGATCAGACAATCTGGCCAGTGGCTGGAAAATGCAGAAGCAGAGATATGAGGACACTTTAAGGCTGATATACCCCGTAGTAGAAAGAAAAGGAATATACAGAAGGGACCCCGTGGACTATTTTTCTTTCTTCTTTTTGTCTTTTTACACAAACGTTAATGAACTTAAAAGCAGAAAGAAGATTAAAGGAGCTGGGTTCCCTGGATGGCAGGCCCTGGGCACCCCTACTGTTTGCGGAGCAGCTGCGCTGTTAATCCCCTCCCCCATCTGTCCACTTTCAGGACTGCACAGCTGTGAGCAGGGCGAGGTCTGGGCAGAACTCATCCTATGGAGGGGAGGCGGCTGCAGCCAAACTTAAACCAAATCCACAGAATTCCCTCAGCCATAGGACCTTTCGGGGAAGTCAGGCGTGGTGGTACATACCTGCCATCCTAGCACTCTGGAGGCTGAAGCAGGAGGATCACCATGGCTGTGAGGCCAGCCTGGGCTACATAGTGAGCTCCAAAGCCACCCTGAACTACACACCAAGACCCTGCCTCAAAAGACCAAAAACCAAAAACCTAGCTTGGCTTGGCGATCAAGTAGCAGTTTACGAATCCTAACTAATGAAAATACATTTTCATTTAGAAACATCTATTTCCAATACAAATATAAAAATAAGTTATTTTTGGCTATTATCAAGAAATCAACCTACAACAAATTCGGTGGGGTGGGGCTGTGGGGAAAAAGGCGTCTTCTTCCACTGTCGGTGGGAGTGTAGACTAGTGCAACCACTGTGAAAATCAGTGTGGAGAGTCCTCAAAAAACTAGGGCTAGTGGTTCCACTTAACCCAGCCATTCCCCTCCTGGGTACCTTCCCAGAAGAATGAAAACCACCTTATCACAGTGATATATGCATACTCATGTTTATACCGGCACAGACTGTAATAGCCAAATCATGGAAACAACCCAAGTGCCCATCAACTGGTAAATGGGTAAAGATGCGATTTTTTAATACAGTGGAGTACTGCTCTGCTGTAAGAAAGGATATGCTAGACATACCTAGGAAAATGGATGCACCTTGAGTCCATACTCCTAAGTGAAATAAATCAGACACAAGTGTATAAATAATACATTGTTTCTCTGGTGTGAGAAACCAAAAGTATAAACAAGGACTAAAATGTATACTAGGCATTATGAAATAGGAAGAAAATTTCAAATGGGGAGGGGAACATGCGAGAAGGTAGGGGGAAAAGTTTAAAAAAAAGCAATGAGAAAAGGAAAAAATGGAAAAGAAGCTTTTGTAAGGGGGAGGGGAGAAGAGGGGTTGAAGGGAGGGGAGGAGAATGGGGAGAAAAAGTTACCTGTACAGGTACAAATCCTCTCTGATGCACATGATTATTATGTATATCTGAAATGTATCAATAATTTTGAAAACTTTTCCCCTAGGAATTTAGTTGGTAACAAGACACTAAATTTTTTTTTGTCTTTTTGAGACAGGGTCTTACTATGCAGTTCAGGCTGGACTTGAGTTCGCTTTTTAGCCCAGGTTGGTCTCGAACTCAGAATGATCCTCTCGCCTCAGCCTCCCGAGTGCTGGGACTACAGGCATGGGCTACCACGCCTGGATCAAGATACTAATTTTTGAGGCAATTCAAGAGAAGGAGAGAAATAATACTTTTAAAACTCTAAAAAGTGAACAATAATTTTGCTTTTCAATTGCTTGTGGAATTTATCTTTTTATTCTTGGGGACAAGTTTCTTAAACTTAACACAACTAAGTTTCTGATAATTTAGGTTTAGTTGAGGATGACTGTGAGTTGGAGACCAGTCTGGGCTACAAAGTGAGCTTAAAGCCAGACTGAACTGCATAGTGAGGCCCTGTCTCAAAATGACAAAAAAAAAAAAAAGAGGATGAGATGAACCCAAAAGTAAAGACAGGCGGACACAGGAAACAGCAGTAAGTTTTGAAATGAGAATAGAGAACAGCTATTCTCCCTCAAACAGGAGCCATTTCAGATGGGAGCCACCCTGCAGCCCGAGTATGCCCAATGCCCACTCGAGAGAATTTCCTCCTTCTGCCCCATCACCTCCACCAAAGCGACCACACCACTGCTCATGGGACACCAAATATTAACTGTTACAGTGCAGAAGGGCAGGAATTTTGCAGTTCACTGCTGTATTCCCAGTGCAAAGAATAGAGTGCATAATAATGGCACACAGCTGGCATGTCACCAATGTTTGCTGCACAGGGAAAGAACGGCTAAATCAGGACAAAGGCGCCGTCCGGAAAAACCAGCGGCACGGACTCAACTTGCAGAGTTCAGGCTGAGTTAGATCCCGCCGTTTTAAACAGTCCAAAGATCCCCACTTTGTTTTTTCGGGATCACAGACCTATCTGCCCATGCTGCTTCCAGATGGATACAAGTTTCAGTGACAGCATAAAATCTCAGGTTTCCTGACAAGATGCAAAAACATTTGAGCTTGTCAATGAGTCAAATGTCAGGCTGCGTTATTTCCAAACTTATGTTTCTATTTTGATGAGGCGCAGCTGTGGCAGAGACTTGACTTATTCTGTCATTAGTAAGCCACACCTGCTCCGCAGCACTGCGCTTGAAGATGTGTCGTACTCCACGCAGCGGGGACAGGGTGGTGAACACAGGGAACCAGACAACTGCCTGCGGACGTGACGGGTGTTAACCGGGCAGGAGCCACAGCGTGCAAACTGACTGCCTTCGGGACCCCACACCACCTCCACTTTTGAAGTCCTGGCCCTGCTCACTGGAGGGGTTTCAGCAACAGGCTATTGGAGGCCTCAGGGGCAAAGGATGGCACCTGTCCTTCCCCTTGTCCACAGCATCTTGTAAGGCTGGATGGGACACTTACAGGGTTTGGGAGGGGGGTTTCATCAATGCATAATTAAAGGTTGCCAAGTACTAGGGTGAAGACATTGGTGTTCTTCCCCCAGAGGAGCAGTGGGTTGCTAGGCAAGGCTTTCTGGAGGAAGCGATGCCAGGCTGGATGTTGGAGCGGAGAGGGTGCTGGCTCCTTTGCAGAGTGAGATGAAAAGGCAAGGAGGTAAGAAATGGTGTCTAGCACACAAGGAACCACTGATGGTTCTGCTGATGGAGCAGCCAACAGTCACAACCAGGCTTAGGGAAGGCCAGCACATGAAGCCATCATGATCCACAAACTGAATTTCAAGGAAGCTGGTATGTGCAGTCAGATTTGTTTTAGGAAGAAGACCCTGGGCTGGTCTGTGGAAGACACATTCAGGGGAACACAAATGGAGTCAAGACCAATTAAGAGAGCAAGCAGGGCCCCACGGAAGTCTAGGTGAGACAAAGCCTCCCAGGTAAGGACAGAGTAACTCAAAAAGTGAAAGTGGTAGGTGGAGGGACAATGCATGTAGGTGGGAGAAGCCTTCAGGGCAAGAGGGAACTCAAATCCCCCCCCCCCCCCCAGCTAGAGCTGGGGCAGGAGAGCAGCAGAGGAATAGGAGGGATGCCCTTTTGGGGGGAATTTGGGGCACTGAGTGTGAAGTGTCTGTGGGACAACTAGGTGGAATGCCAGGCTAACAGGGCACATCTCAGCCAAGCAGGGAAGGTCTACGCTAGCATCGCAGGTTTAGGAACCATAGCACGTGCGCAAAGGAAGCCTGAAGATGGGCACATAAACTGGCTCTCTCAGGGAGATCCCAAGCAGAATTAAAGTCAGGAATTTCGGTCTTCATCCCTTTAGACTTTCCACAAGTGTCCTCTTTTTGCGGGGAGAGGAGGGATACAGCTCTTTTCAACATAAACTACGAATGTCACAAGGAGGGAATTTTATTCTTTTAAGCAGATTCCAAATGTACTATTACCAGCAACTGAAACTTCAGGCAACTCGGTGCAACAAAAAAAACCTCGATAGCATAGTGCAGCTCACACCTCATGCCTGCACACAAGGGCTTAGAGAACCTCTTTTGATCCAGGTAAATAAACTACTTTTGCGGCACTCCCACCGCAGCCCCGAGGGATCTGGCCACTGCCTCCATTTTCGATCTCATCTCAAAACACCCTCTTCCCCAACTTACTGGTCTTCCTACCGTTCCCAGGGCAAGCTCAGCTCAGCTCTTTCCTGCGTCTGCACGGCCGGCTTCCTCTCCGGTCTGTCCGGATCTCGGTTGGACATCACCGTGCGAGGCTCTCCGAGTAGCCTCTGGAGAGGAGCGCCCTCATTCACTTTTCCATCCCCTGGTCTTCACTGCCTTTCCCGCACACACGCGCTCTATTCTACTTGCCACTTCCCTCTCGCTTCACTGCTAAAGTTCCTCGAGGGCAAGGATGTTGTTTGTCTTCTGCTCCCCAGCACCTAAAGGTGTCGTCGTCAAAGAAAGGCGGGAATCAGCGAGGAGAACCGCAAAGTGGGGCAAGCCCGGCGTCCGGAGGCGCGGGCGCCAAAGCCCACAGACCTGGATCAGTCTCCCTTCGCCGATCACTGACGTCCAGTACAGGACTGGACCCCGGCCGTTTTCCTGGGCTGTGAACCGCCCTAGGCGCAGCGCACACGCGGCTGCACAGCCCCGGATAGCGCGGACTGTGAACCCCCGGCCGGCGGCACAGCCGCCATGTGGCGCGGCTGACCCGCAGGCGCCCACCTGTCTCCCTCTGCGTCTTCACGCTCAAGTACTGGCGCAGTTTCCTCACCGCCCGGTCGCGGACGGCCTTCTCGCTGGACGCCAGCCGCTGTGCGAACTGAATCTCAGCCGGCTGCATGACCGGAGCCATCACGCCCGCCGGAGCACTCTGGACCGCGCGCCTGCTGCCCGGCTGCGCCGGCGCAGAAACTACGGTGGCGGTGGTGTGGCGCGGGCTGATGGCGTCACCAGAATGTCGCCTCGGCAGAGGGTAGTGCTGCTGGGCTTAATCTGCGTAGTGCATGCCTGAGTATAGCTCGCTAAGCTCCTGGTCCGTGCCGGCGAGGTTAGCCAGGGTCTGGTATTGGCCAGCAACAGACCGACTTTAAGCGCACTTCCCCAAACCCGGTCGGGCCAGTGGCTCACCTGTCGCCCCACTCACCGGCTTTCCGTGGGGTTCCTAGGACCCCCGGTGGGGCGTTGAGACCCAGAAAGAGGGCAGACAAGGGGTAGGGATCAGGTGCCTCCCGGCCGATGATCATCCTCTCTCCACGTGCCCCGGGGCAGGTCGGGCGTGTCCCCGGTAGGTTCTCAGGCCTGAGGAGCACGTACACACCACCTAGGGGGCAGCAACAGGTGCTGGCTCTTGGCGGAGTGAACAAATCTTAATAGTCGTGCTAACTTTGGAGTCATCCAAAGCCCTAGGCTGTACCATGTTTTAGGGATTTAGCGGGGATGCTGGGGAAGTTCTTGAACTAGGTGACTCCCCTAAATGTAGGGTGAACTGGGCCGGGGATTTAGCTCAGTGGCTTAAGCGCCTGCCTGGCAAGCGTGAGGTCGTGAGTTCGATCCCTAGTATCCCCCCCCCAAAAAAAAAGTAGGGTGAACTAGGAGAACCCCAACTAGTTACTGGTCCAAAATAACTCTCTACACTGGTTAACATAAAAGCTCCTCGAGCCCAGCGACAGACAAGGGTTGTTGGCTGTGGGCGAGATTACCTGCAAAAAGGGCGTCCTTTTGGCTGCAGTCCCCTTCGCCAAACAGGAAAGAACCTATTCATTTTACACGACGTGTACACCTAGGTGGGTCTCACTTTCCCTCCACTTTTCAGTTAACAAGTTTAAAACTGGCTAAGCCAGACGAGCAGAAGCGGGACTTTGCGGATGCCACCACTGGCCTAATACAGACTGATAACGGTGCGCAGATTCCACGAGGTGAGGTTTGAGCCTCCTGGCGCTCCATCCAGACCACCCCGATGCAGCGCGGGCGCGTTCCCGCGCTTTCGTGCGTGCGGGGGTCAGAGGGCGCCGCACAAGCGCACAGAGCCAACGCCGCCACCATGGTTGAAGCGGGCAGCACGGAGGTCTGCCGGGTCAGTGGGGCAGTGGGGAGGCCTGGGCTGCTGCGTGGCCCACTCATGGTTGTTGGCCAACCCCCCCCATCCCAACCCAGGGTCTCTCCTAGTGCACAAAGGAGATGTCCCGAGGGGCCGTGTGGGCTGGGCCAGACCAGGTCGGGATCCGGCCTGAGGCCGCCTTCACCTAAGTCTTTTGTGAAGATGGTGGGGTGAAGCGGCTGCCACGGGACCTGGCGTTTGCCTCTCTGTACCCTCCAAAGGCCCTGACCGCTTGCTGTGGGTGTGAGAGAGTGGGGTACTGCAGGCTGCTCAGTAGTGGTTTCTGCTGCTTGTGCTCTCACTCCAATTTTGTGTGGTACCCTGATAGTACTGCCTTCAAGAAGGTCCCTCCTCACGTTGGGGCGGATATTTGATGCCGTGACCAGCATAAGAGTTGCCCTCCTTCCATTCCCCATCAGCCTGGTGCTGTGATGTTAAATTTCAGGCATTTTCTTTAAAAAATGAAATATCCCTACCCATACCTTTTGGACATGGGGCTCTTGAACGCACCCCATTTTTTCCCTTCAGTTTTTGGCTCCCCTTTCTGAGATGGGATCTGGCTATGTTGTCCAGGCCTCTTCAGTCTCCCAAGTAGCTGGGACGCTGAGTGCCTGGCACCGTGCTGGGATGATTCTCATTTTGAAGGCTAGGGCTTCAGCTCTCAAAGTGTTACACAGTCCATATCATACATATCTGAAGACGCGTTAGGTAGAGACCTCCTTTTGAAATAATTACGAACATAAGAGGCATGAAAGAAAAGCAGGTTGGCTTGGGCTGCTGAGTTTAGTTAACTGAGGAGAAACAATAATCATAAACTGTGCTTAATTTTTTAGCAGATGGGAACTAAAGAAGAATTTGTTAAAGTCAGAAAGAAGGACCTGGACCGGTTGACAACTGAAGTGATGCAAATACGGGACTTCTTACCCAGAATTCTAAATGGGGATTTCCTAGAAAGCTTCCAGAAATTAAAGATTTTAGAAAAACGTGAGTCTTAATTTCATTTTTAGCATTTGCTGGTGGTGATGGTAATGCATCCCAACAAATCTGACTTAGGTACATAACTGTAAAGTAATTGTAAATAAATTTTAAAGAATTGGCATAGTTCTTGTAACTTCACTTGAGAGTCAGATAAAAGGTAAGAAGGGCTTATTAGAGATGCCCTCAGTGTGAAATTTATCCATGTGTATGTAGGTGTTGAAAGGTACTTACTGTTAGTGCTCTCTGGACTATATGGCCTCTTTCTGCTCTCTTCCTTGGAAGAATTGTATACTACTGATATCTGAAAACTTCTACTCTGAAAATTAAGTTCATTCTTGTGAAAGTTAAGATCTTCTCACATGGAGACCTCAAATGGAGGTAACTGTGCAGAGATTCACTTGTCACTAGGTGGATGGGAGAGTCAGTGTATAGCACTCATGTAAGTCTGGGACTTGCTCAGACTGTTGAGATTTGAGCTGAGCCATTCTGTCACGTACCAGTCTAGGAGCCTATTCAAGTCCTTGGAAACTGAGCTGGGTTAGCATTGCCGGCTTTTGATGGTTAGTTAACGTTCACAATGCGTTTGACCCAGTCATTACATTGTGGTATCTAGAAAAGGAGTGTCCCAGGGGCCCAGACAGGAAGGCATCCTGACTCAAGAATATGAGTTTCTGATATGTGTAAATGCCCCTGGTCAATGGGCCAGCCCTGTCCAGTTAGAAAAAAGAATGTTTATGGCTCCCATCCGGCCCTGCCCTATTCTCCTAGGAGTCCTCCTAGGAGTCCTCCCCACTGCCCTGTACAGTGCCTGGACGGCGGCCCCAGCAGACTAGCTGGCAGGGCTCACTGTAAAGGGCACTGCTGGGTGGGGTGAGGGTTGACATGCCCCAAGGTTCTCTGGCAGTGGCTGTACTCCAACTAGGGTTCCTGCCTGCAGGCCTCCTCCACTGTCCACCTCTCCCTGAGCTCAGGTCTCCCTCTTTTGGCCCATTAGCCATAAAGCTGCTCCTACTCCCTGAATTTCTCCCTGTACTTTGTTGAGTCCCTTATTCCTGTTCTTCCATCTGTAAGTAGGCTTTTCTCTTGCTTACTGGGACTCTGCCGAACATACTCCAGGTCTGACCTCTTAGCTTGCTTTGTTCTGATCTCATCTAGCAGCTTCCAAGAGTAATGAGTCGTTGCTTGTGCAGTTTCTCTCTGGGAAAGGGAAATGCTACTTGGTGGCGAAATATGCAGCCTGCTGGCATGTTACATTTCACTGTAAAGTCATGAACTGGAATTCTGAAAATATAGTAGGATGTCATGAGTCAGTGTGAGGTGAGCTCAGTCCCCTGTCCAAACTTCACAGAGGGCCACACAGGAGGAGTTGATCAGGAAGACTCTGGGAGATCTTTGCTTGTGGCCCCTTGCTTTCCTTCCCAGGCTGTGTTGTCACCTCTTTCCCTGTGCTCTCTCGCTCTCCTTTGCTCACGTGCCATTCTCCGCTCAGCTGTGATGACATGGTGCAGTTGCTTGAGGCCCAGGCCTAGGACCCTTCTCAGCTCCATGACTCTTCCTAGGAAGTCTTCAGTTCAGCTACCATCTTGAAGGCAGGCCCTGCTGGATTCATTTGTACCCCTAACTTCCCTAAGCTCAGGGCCCTGCATCTGACTCCTATTTGGCATTTTTTTCTTACTTGTTTTAAAATAATTTCAGATTTTTTCCAGGGGGTGGAGCATTCTGGGGGTCAAACCATTTCTGATTCTGAGGGTCTGTCCTACCTCGTCAGGCTGAGGCCTGCAGGAATCGAGCCGCAGTCTGACAAGGTCAGGTTTGTGGTTGGCTGCAGTGTGGGGGACCAGATAGAAGAGAAACCGAGAGGTGTCCTGTCGGATAGAGAAGAGGTTAGATTGTCACAGGGACTTGGGGCAGTGCGAGCTTAGGCACAGTGCAAATGAATTGGAACTGTGCAGAGAGGCAGAGTAAGCTGACTGCGAAGTGGACCCAGGACTTGTTTGCCTGAAAACTACAACATTCAAATAGACAGGAGATCCCTTCATGACAGTTCTGTGGCAAATGGGACATCAAAGCTGCCTCTCTGGGTCACAGCGACTCTGCAGGCCAGTGGCATTTTCTTCTTACGTAAAATCTCAAGTAGTAAATTTCTGAGAGTTTTCAGTTTGCAGACTGAAGTTTCTCAGTGAAAAAGAATTCAGTCACTCAAAGAAAGGGTCATTGTGACACTTCTCAGGTGCAGTGTCCTTGGGAGCCATATTTCCTGTTAACTGTGCCACTGGCTGTATCTGTGTCTGCTGTTCAGCCTGACAAAAGGCAGTACGGATTGTCACTTCCTCAGAAAGCAAGGTGATTTTTGCTTTCTTACACCCAAGTCATGTTAACCCTCCCTTCCCTTCATTTCACGCCAGCCTGCCGCAGTCTCCTCAGAGCGCTGCCTGCGAGAGTGGACACCCTGGCATCACTTGGCTCTCCTCCCTGCCCCCCTGCAAACCTGTCCACCAGTGAGGCCTGTGCATTTTATTCTGGAGACGAGTTCTGATTTATCAGCTGGTCTCCATCGCT
Source organism: Dolichotis patagonum (assembly GCA_004027295.1). Taxonomy (NCBI): domain Eukaryota; kingdom Metazoa; phylum Chordata; class Mammalia; order Rodentia; family Caviidae; genus Dolichotis; species Dolichotis patagonum. The sequence goes on from PVJX010005849.1 coordinate 20,021, forward strand.
ACTGCCACATTTTGCCTAAGTCCCTGAGCTTGCATGGGGCAGCATCCCCACCCCCCAGTCACCAGCCCGAGCAGCCTTTGACAGTGCAGTCCGGCCACACCGTTCCCCTGCTCAGGCTTCAGTGGCTACTCCTTGCTCTTAGGGTAGAGACAGCCAGTTTCTGTGAGTACCACCTAACCCACTCCCATCTCAGGGCCCAAACAAGACCGTACTGCAGGCCCAGAGGCCGAGTATCACTGGACTTAGCCTTGGCCCAGTCATTGCCTGCTCTGGTACCGGGCACAAGCTCTCCCGTTAGGTGGTGTACTTGCCTGTTCTGCCACCACCACCAACATGGTTTTGTTCCCTTTTACTGTGTGAGTTGGTGGGAGGGCCAGGCCCCTGGTTCTGTCTCCGGTCATCTCCTCCTCCTGGCTGCGAATCTGACTCTGAGGGAGTAGCCTTTCCTCTCCCCGTGCTCTCGCTTCTGAGTCTCAGCTTTATGAGGCTCACATGCTGCTGGAAACCTGTTGCCTTAGTTACTTTCCTTGTTGCTGACAGGAAATACCCAACACCCAAAGCTGACTTATTAAAGCTGCTCTCGGTGGAAAAACTGATCCTCTATACCCATAGCACAGCTAGAAATGGAAGTGTTGGTTTTCAAATTGTTAAAATGTATACAGTAATGTCATGACAGAAGAGAGGCTTTAGAGACGCTCCAAATTAAGGAGGCTAAAGATGTATGACAACTAGGTGACCCTGTACTTGTAGGAGAAAAATACTGTAAAGGGTAATACGGGACCATGGTTCAAAATAAAGTTTAATTTTCCTATAGTTGATTTTCCTGTATTATGGATATCTAAGATCTCTCTCTCTCTCTCTCTCTCTGTCTCTGTCTTTGTCTCTCTCTCTCTATCTGTCTCTGGATCTGTCTCTCTGTCTTTCTTTGTCTCTCTATCTCTCTCTATCTGTCTCTGTCTCTCTGGATCTCTCTCTCTCTCTCTCTCTCTCTCAACAAAGCCTTGCTATGTAGTTCAGGCTGGCTTTGAATTTACTCCGTAGTCCAGTCTGGCCTCAGACTCAGCAATCCTCCTACCTCGGCCTCCCAAGTGCTGGGATTACAGGTGTGTACCACCACGCCTGGCTGACATCTCTATTCTTGGGAAGTAGTCACTGAACACTTTAGTAGCAAAGGTCCATGATACATAATTAACCCTCAAGCAGTCAGGAGAGGCAAAGGAGAGCTCTCTAAATGGTGAGCAAATGTGGCAGTGTACTAGGTAATACTGGAGAAAAGGAAGAAGGGTTATTTTTTTGTGTTATTTTTATTCATGCAACGTGTTGAGTCTGAAATTATTTCCAAAAAAAATTTTTTTTTAAAACATTGTAAAATGGAAATACTACTCTACTTAAATATTTATGAAACTGTATCTGTATTAAAGTGCTCTCTGGGGTCCACAGCAGTGGGACTTGAAAACCACTGTACAGTGTGATTTTTAAAGTGTTTGTGCGGCTGGGTGTGTGGCACATACTTGTAACCCCCGCACTTGGGAGGCTGAGATAGGAGGGTCATGAGTTCAAGACCAGCCTGGCCTACATAGTGTCGGAAGGGCATTTTGGGTCATTTGACATTAGTGAGGAGCAAGGGAGACCTTTGCTCACTCCAGGTCTATAGGAGTGTAAAGCGGAGAGTGGGCCAGCGGGAGTGGCGGAGCAATGTGAGCTTCAAGAGGTTAGGCCAAGCTAGAGTTCCCTGTGGCCCGGATGAGCCTGCATCGGTCCACGTCCTGGCCGGGGACACAGGAACAGAGTGCGGGAAGAGATGACTTGCAGATGTGTGGGCAGGGCTCAGGGAGCTGGCAGGCAGAGAGGGAAGTGCCCAGGCCCCAGCCCGCTGTCACTTCCCAGGCCTGGAGGAGCAGGGAGCAGCATGCTATGTAGGGAAGGTGCTGGAGCACCACTGCTCCGAGGAAGGGAGGATGTGGGGGAGGAGGCCAGCATCTTCCTGTCTCCTGTTTCCCGTGGGGCCTCCTACTGCCCCCATCCAGCAGGAAGCCAGGGGACAAGAAGCCCAGCTGCAGTAGCTGTGGACACCCACCTTTGGGGACAGCAGGATGGAGAGGGCACTGCAGGGCCCATGAAGGCTTCCTGGAACCCCAGGGTGGGGTGGGGGATGGAAAGGGGAAGCAGAAAGGGGTCTATGAAGAGAGGAGGTGAGAGGTCCTCAGGATGGAGGGGACAGGACGTTTGAGTGTCACTCCTGGCCGCTCAGCCACTCACATCCTGCCAGTGTGTCCACAGACACAAAGTTGAATTCTGTGGCTGCGCTCCGGGAAAGACTTCACGCTTCATTTGAGTTCAGTAAGATCAGCCTTAGGGCTGTTGTCGTTGTCGTCCTCGGTCCTCATCGTCGTCGTGGCTGTGGATTTGCCTTCAAGCTGGTCAGTCAGTCGGCGAGTGTCTGCTGGTATCTGTCAGACGCTGCTCCCTGCTGTGGAGACATGAAAAGGGAGAGGGCGGGAGCTTCACCACTCACGTGTGACAAGAGCCTGATGCCAGCTGGTGCCACATCCGTGGGCGCTGCCGGGACAGGCCGGGGTCCTGTTAGTCGCGCATCCTCCTCATTTTATAAGTAGGAGGCCAGCGGCCTGTCGTTAGAGCAGGAAACGTGGTTTTGGATGCAGATTTTTGTCAGCGCAGGAAAGGAGATGTTTTCATGCTCTGCTTCTAACTGGTTTGTTTAAAAATTTTGACAGCTGAAGTGTTTAGCATTTCAGATGCACTGAAGCCTTTAACTGAGGTAATTTTTGTAAAAGATGCATTGTGGAATATTCCGATTTTCAATCTAGTTTGAAACCCATGAAGAATGCCCCATGGCGGTTACTGGAGTTGACCAAGTGAGGGGAAGGTCTGCCCACATACAGAGCACCCCCAGGAAAGCATAAAACATCCTCGGAATTATTTGCGGGACCCCGAAGGATGCAGAGTCACCCCGGAGATGGGCTGTGCGCTCCTGGGAGCTGTATGAGGAGGAATGCCTCTGACGGGAGGGGATTCACAAGTCCCATGTGAGGCAGGTGACCCTGCAGCCTGTCGAGTCTCCCCCACCCCAAAAAGATGTGTTGAGGCTTAGTCCCTGCTCTGCATAGAGGTGATGAAGTTAACACGCCCCCGCGTGCTGGGCCTTCCTTATAAAAGGGGACTCGACACAGACGCGAGTGAGGACACTAGGAGGCCACACGAGGTGTAGGCAGAGGCTGGAAAGGCGCTGCCACAAAATGGGGTCCTGTCCCTTCCAGATTTTGGAGGCAGGTGGCCCCGGCAACACTGTGATTTTGCATTTTTGGCCTCCAGACTGGTGAGTCAGGACATTTTGGTTGAGACTGGAAAGCTGCTCTTAAAACATGCTCCTGAGGAACTAGGGTGAAGTCACTTGAGGCAGGAGGATCAAAAATTCAAGCCTAGCCTGGCCACGGCAGCAATGCTCTATTCTGGCCACAAGGTGGCAGCCCTACACAGCGGAAAAGCACCTGGTGCCTCCCAGAGGAGCTTGCTGTAGGTGGGTGTGGCCTCCCTCACCCCTGACCTGGAGTTTTGTGGGTTTGCTTGTTGATGGGTGCTTTGCTCTGATGCTGTGCTGCATTAACCCACAGTAAGATCCCGCACAACCACACAGTGCAGGAGTGTGTGGGAGTGCCGCAGTGCAAGTGTCTTGGGGAGTCAGCGTTCCTATACCACATGCTGAGGGTTGCGCAAATATAATTTTCTTTCTTTGCCATGTTCATATAATATATAGTTTAATAGAAGGAGCAAACTAAGAGTTAACTGCAAAGGAAATAATAAACCACTGACATCTGTAGCTGCATCTGTCTGTATTCATATTGAAGGTTGAACCCAGGGCTTTTGCACTGGACTGCATCCCTCACCCTTTTTAAATTTTTTATTTTGAGAATTGGGTCTCACTAGGTCACTAGTGGCCAGGCTGGGCTTGAATTTTTGATCCTCGTGCCTCAGCAGTCCGGAGTGCTGGGAGTACAGGTGTGTGTTACCACTCCTGGACAAAACACTGATAATTTTAACTCCTCTTTCATTTTGTTTCTTTTTATCTATGACCGTGTGTGGCAGAAATTTCATACATGATTATAATATGTGTGTATATGTGATTACTGTGCTTTCACTTACACCGCTGCCAATGTGCATCAGTGTAGTTTTAAGTAGTTTTTAAAGCATAGCGCTCCACTGATGGCTCCTTAGATGGTCAGGATTAGTGGGACAAAATAATTCCAGTAAAAGTCATGTCATAGTGCTAGATATCTTAAGAGACCAGAGAAGAAATGGCCCACGGTGACTTCCCCCTGGTTCCTCAGGAGCATGTTTTAAGAAGCTTTCCAGGCAATTCCATAATTTTTGAGCGGTCTGGTTATTGGCTCAGGGTCCACTCTTCCTGTTTGGGTGGGGTCTCTAGAAAACTTAGAGACGCCTTTTGTTTCCCCGGTCAGCTTTGGGCATGCTGTGCAGTTCTGAGTAGTCCTCGAAGGTTGGTGAGGACTCCTTGCTGCCTTCTGGGACCCTAAGTTGTAAACCAGGCCTCTCTGTAGCAGATGTGTGGGCTTTTTCTCCTGGAGGGTGGAGTCAGGGTCTGTTTTGCAGGCATCTGCTGCTAGAGGCTCCTGCCCTCACCAAGATCTCCCTGCCCCCAGCCACCTCCTAGCGCTGTAGCTGAGCATTCCCCAGTGGGCACTGGGCTTGGGTCGTGTGTGCCTTTCATCTTGCTAATGAGCGATCAGGTTGACCTTGGTGGTCCTCAGCCTCGCAGACGCTGCCATGCCTGAGAACACATTAGGAATGTTAGGTTTTCCTGCCCACCCCAGGCCGGCCGAACACAACACTGTGTGGACATCCTGCTGCTGACCCTGATGTGCACTAAACTTAGGAACCGCTGTTCTGATGCATTAGTGTCCCAGTAAGAGAAGCCACACAGGTGGTGCTTGGCACTGGTTCCCCGCCGCTCTCACTCTCTGTTGTTGTGTGGCATGCAGTAGCTGATTTCTTAGCCTGAAAGAGCACCACATCACTGAGCTGTGTCCCCAGCCCCGTATGTGATTGAATGTTGGTGTTCTATAGCATAACGTGTAAAGTCGCTCATACTTTGACTTACTGATGTGGCTGCCTGGGGGGTTGTGTTGGCCCTTTGAGTCATCCAGCCATGAATGTAGTGGAGAGGAAGTAGTACACGTAGTCCCACCCCCTCGCCATGGTGTTCTGTCATCGCGGGCTCCGCAGCTGCCTCCGTGGTGACTGCTGTGCAGTTGTTCCATTGAGCCATCTGCCAGGCGGTGGGACTCGCTTTGTGAATCAGCCCCGCTGGCAGCGTCTCCGCACCAGGCCGCCTTCTGTTTCTCACAGAGCAGATCCAAGTCTGTGCCACGAGACAGCCGGGCTCCACAGCTCTGCCTTCAGCCCTTTAAATAACACATTCTTGCAGTCCTGAGTACACGTTTGGCAGTAAAGGGAGGCCATCAAAGCACACAACAAAGCAACAAAAGAAGTCCTTTCTGCTCTGGGCTAAAAGCTGATAAGAACCCAAGAAAAGGATTGGAGAATATTGGTTATTCAGAGACAGCGAGCCATCAGAAACATGATCAGCCAATCAGTCCAGGCTTTCCTAAGGGAAGATAGGGTACACAGATGCCCAGGAGAGATTTGTGGTTTATGTCTTCTGGAGTGTTGTTATGTCTCTTTCTTGTAGACCTGGAAATGAAAGAGCAAGAATTGGAGCAGCTAAAACTGGACCGTGAGCATTTCAAAGCCCGCCTGGAAACCCTGCAGGCCGACTGTGGAAGGGAAAAGAAGGTAGGCGACCAGGACAGGCCCCTCGGCCCGTCCAGAGGCCGCGCTGGTTTCCTGCCCTTCACCCAGCAGCAGCAGCAGCTCTTACATTTTCTCCCGTCATCCTAAGAGATGGTGATTTTTAAATGGGCATATCCCGCATGGCTTGGGAGATGGGTGAACAGTTGGATTTTGTAACCATTTAGCATGTAGATCATTCATTTGGTGCATTTTAATTTTCATATTTAGAAAAGTTCACTCCAAAACATAAAGGCTCATAAGGCTCATGGCAAAATAAGAATCTAGAGAAAAACATTGTGCACATAATGACTTACACTGGAGCTGGATGTATAATCGGATATTACTTACTGACATTTAGAAATAACTGATTATATTTTATTTCAGTATTAAAAGCTATAATATTTCTTCAAAATGATTTTATATTTTGGGTGACAAATTATTTCCTCTTCATTTCCATAAAACTTCAGCTCATACTCTGCCACTTGTAAAACTGGGGGCTCATACCAGGCATGGTTGTGCGTACATATAACCCCGGCAGCCGAGGCAGCTGAGGCAAGAGGGTTGCAGGTTCAAAGCTGGCCTGCAATTTAGTGAGACTGCTGTCAAAATAAAATATAAAGGGCCTGGGGATACAGCTCAGTGTAACGGCCCTGTTTTCGACCCTCAGTATCAAAACAAAACAAGAAAAGGGGGGACTTGTATATATTTCTGTTTTTGAATCATGAAATGGTAGCATGAATGACAAGCACTAGCATGTGCTGGAGGTTGGCTGGGTGCTGGCAGGTGCCGGTGGCTGTCCCCACAGGTGCCTCAGCAGGTGCTCCCCGGAGGCAGGCAGCAGGGCCAGTCCACAGTGTGCCACCTGGTGCCTCCTCACGTGAGGGCCGCCTGAGGCCCTGTCTGCGGGTGTCTCTGGCCCTCAGGCCGTGCCGAGGCCTGAGTACGCAGATCAGCACCAACAGGAGCTGTGCTTTTCGGGCTGAGCTCCGCCTTCTTCGTGTTGAAACATAGTTTTTGCCATATTCCATCGCCATCAGAATAAACCAGAATGGGCACTGGGAAGTTTCAGACTGCGCATTTCATGGTCTGAAGGAATTTGACTACCAGGCATGAAGGGATTTGAAAAATGTGACACATGCAACCTATGGATCCTGCCCTTCCTCAAATTCTTGAGATATTTTTAAGATTGAAGCTTTTATTGAGCATAATTTTAGATTTCCTTTTTTTTGGGGGGGGGAACCAGTAGACAAGGGGGAAATAGATGTTTTACTGGCATTGTAGGTATAATGCTTAAAAATAAGCTATGCCAGTAAATGCCAGTACAGAAGGATGAGATTACCATGGTAGTGTAGCTTCAGCGCCCTAGGGTGTTATTACTGCCCCAATACTCAGATTGCAGTTAGAATACAGGTCTGTTTTAGCCCATGCTGCCTTCTGTTTCACTCAGGTCTCCTGTTTAGTGGCCCAGCCAGGTGAGTACAGATGACTCCCCTACAGTGGCTGCAGCGGGCTAGAGTTAGGGTCAGGGTAACCCGTTTCTCTTGGGTGGTGGTGTTTGCTGTGGCCCTGTACTGTGTGTCTCTAGCTTTATCCCTCAGACTGCACTGGAACAGCATATAGCTGTATAAACCGACTACAAGTTCTCAAACTTTACAAAAGAAGAATGTGGTAGTATACAGGTTATACCTAAATAAAGCTGTTGTAAAGAAACACTAGTCAAACCCTGGGAATTTTCCCTCTTTGAGGTAGACTCTCATATATAATAGGTTATCAGGCACAAAACTTTCAAGATTGTTTCAAAATCTATAGTTTATTTCTGATCGTAGCTGAACTATAGTGTGAATCTTTTCTTTAAAAAATTTCTTGAAACATTAATGTTGGCAACCACTTACCTTTTGCTATCATAAAAGTAACCATTTGAAAAGTAATAAATCAAAACACAAAATAAAAATACAAATAGCAAAAAATTGGCAGATGAGATCCCAATTGGTTTTGTGACTGAAATGTGCACATCACCAGGAAAGAGCCCACAGAAAGCACAGGGCCATGGTGAGCCCTGGGATACCCGCACCATCTGTGATTCCGTGACACTGGGGAGATTCCGGCCACCTGGCAAAGCTGCTGAGCAGACACTCAGTGAAGCCAAACCTTCAGGTGGCTGCGAGTCCTTCCAGAGCAATCTGGTGCTCTCTGACAGTCGAGCTTGTGCCATCAAGGAAGAGCCTTTTTTCCCAGGGTTCAAAGGCGGCTGCTGCCAAGACTCTGTCCTGGGCAGCTCCACATACCAGGAGGAGGCATCCAGTCCTGACTCACCTCGCTGACTGACCCAGTTGAGGGCTGCTTGAGGAAGAGGAATCGGCTGCACCATAGCAAGGGACAAAGCCTGTGCTTGGAGCCTTCCACAAAGGACTGGGAATTGCTGCTGCACACGCAGCACCCCTCTTCCTGATGCTGACTCCCTGCGGTCTTCTAACCTTTCCTCAGGTGCTGCATCCAGTCATCTCTGCCTTCCCTGACACTGAAGTGTGTGCCAGCAGTACTCTTAAACTGGGATCCCAGCCCCTGGTGCTCTCCTGGTTCCTCAAGCCTAAAATGAGTTTCCAGGGTTCCATCCTGTGATCCATTGAGTCCGGACAGGAATCACATACTTTTGTCTTAGCTACATTGTATCCTTTGAGTTTTTTCCACATTATAGGATAAGTTTATCAGTGCCAAAAAAATATTTTGCTGGGAATTTGATTGGAATTTGATCTATAGATCAGTTTGTGGAAAATTGTTATCTGTGTTGAATGTTTCATTCATGAACATAACATGTCTCTCTATTTATCTTTAATGTCTTTCACCAGAATTTTAATTTTCAGACTACAGATTCCATACATGTTGTGTTATATTTTTTCCCTAAGTGTTTCATTTTCTTTGGAGCAACTGTCAATGGGCTTGGACTTCTTAATTTTGGTTTCCATTTTTTCATTGTTACCATATTAATATGCAGTTGCTTTTTGTGTTTTTCTTATATCTTGTGACTTTGCTAGATTTAAAATTTCTGCTTCCATGTTAATTTACTGCTCTTAACCTTATATCCTGAAAACTCTCAGGACATGAGCCAAATGTAGGCAGAGTTTTCTATCAGAGCTAACACACATGGTTTGGAGTTCGGCTGCCAATTGAGTTCCTGTTCCCTGAGCCTGGTGTTTGCATTCTGGTCTGTCTGCATTCTATTCTTTGGAGCTCTGGTCAGACTCTCCCATCAAGCCCAGCTAACAGCATTCTGGGGCTTCTCTACCTGGCAAGACTTTTCTTGCCAGGTAGACTTCTCCAAGACTTTTCCAACTCCTGCCACGAATCAGTTCAGAGGCTTCTGAACCATACGTTTGAGCAGTCACAGCAGCAACCCCACTCCTGGTACCAAAATATGTATTAGGTTCTTGAGAAGAACAGTTTCAATAAAAAATATAGGTAGGATTGTTCAAGGGATTTATTAGAAAGTTTATAAGATCAGAGATGGAAGAGTCCCGGTGGCCATCTGTTGGATCAGAGATGGCAAAGTCCCAAATGGTTGTCTGCTCACTAGAGAGCTGAAAGATCTAGTAGCAGTCAAGGGGCAATGGCCTGGAAGCTCACTTCAGAGTCACCAGTGTGAGACTGTGCCAGAAAGACAGAGTCTTCACTGGAAGGCTGAAGAATATGCTAGAAGGACGAGTAAAGGACCTGGAGACTGGTACCCAAAGGCAATGGCAAAGACTGGAGCTCCTCAAAACAACAACAACAAAAACCAAACAAACAGGACAGCACTTTCTTTTTCACTCCCTTTTTTCTGCCCAAGCTACAAGCCTATTAATTGGTGCCACTTCTAGGGTGGGTCTCAGCACCTCTCCTTGGTTTGCTGGCCTACATTTCAGGAACCGCAGCCACACCCAGAACTTACTGAACTGTGGGCTGTTCTTGCTCAAGTTGAGTTCATATGTCACAGTTAATGATCACAATGAGTGACTGTTGGACTTTGTCCAATCAGGTTTTTAAATATTTCATCACATATCTCTTGTATTTAGTCTCTGCTCTCTTCCTGAGCCCTAGGCAACCACTGATCTACTTCTTGTGTCTAGATTTGTCTTCTCTGAACATTTCATAGAAATAGAATCATGTAACATGTAGTGTTTTGTGGCTAGCATAATTTTTGTTAGTTTTCTTGCTTTTGAGATGGGTATGTAATCTAGGTTGCCCTTGAACTCACTGTGTAGCCCAGGATAGCCTTGAACTCACAGTCCTTCGGCCTTAGCCTGCCAAGTGCTGGGGTTATAGGTTTGTGCCACTATGCCCAGCTAGCATAATGTTTTTAAAGGTTCATTTATGGTATGATAAATATCAGTTGTTCACTTTTGTCTCCAAATAACATCCTGTTACACAGATAAATCTCATTCTCTGTGTCCTTTCACTAGTTGTTGGACATTTGGAATGTTTCCAGTATTTAAATATTGTCACTTGAACAGTCATGTACAAGTTTCTGTGTGGACTTGTTTTCATTCTTCTTAGGATGATGTCAAGGAATGAAATTTTTTGGTTTTAAGTGTGGTTTGCTTTCTTGGAAACTTCTGAATTGTTGCTCAAAGACGTTGTGCCATTCCACACTCACCCAGCATTGTATGAGGGTCCTGCCCCAGAGTAACCCACGTGGGTGGGTTTCCCATGACTAATCACGTTGCGCATCTCTTCATGTACGTATTACTCCTTCTTACATTTTCTTTAGTACAATGTCTGTTGAGGTATTTTTCCTGTTTTTAATCAGTTGTTTTATTGAATTGTCAGTTCTTTATATGATCTGGGGAAAAACCCTCTTACAGATGCACGCATCCCTCGGTGTCTGAGGGGCGTTGGTCCCCAGCAGGTTTCCATGTGGCAATCTGCTGGTGTTCAGGTTCCTTGTGGGAAATGGTGTAGTATTTGCTTATGAGGTAGACATATTCTGCCATATATTTTAAATCAAAATCTCTGTTGACTTAATACAATGTAAATGCTGTGGAAATGGTTGTTACATGAATTGTCTGGGTATTTAGTACAGATGGGTTTTTTTCTGAATATTTTCAATCCTTGTTGAATCAGTGGATTTGGAACATGCAGATATGTAAGACAGACTATATGTGATTAGATATAATTACTCTTAGTAAATGGCTTGAATTTTAGTTTTTTCACTGATGTCTTTTGAAGAGTCAAAGTCTGACATTTTGGTGGAGTTCAGTTTATTTCCCTTTAAGTAGGTCATCATTTTGTTGTGATGTGTCTGAGGAATACTTGCCTAATCCACAGTCACAAAGACTTCCTTTGAGAAGTTTTACATTAAAGTGCATGATTCATTTTTAGTTAATATTTCTTGCACATAACTTGTAGTTTTAGCCCAAGTTGTTTGAAAGTCTAATATTTTTCCATTGAATTACTTTGGCATCTTTGTTAAAAAATCACTTGACATACATGTTAGCGTTTGAGCTAGGGTTGGTGGTGCATACTCTGGGAGGCTGAGGCAGGAAAACTGCAAGTTTGAGCCCAGACTGAGCAACTCAGTGAGACCCCGCCTCAAAAATAAATTAAAAATTATAAAAAGAACTGAGGATGTGACCCAGTGCAAATGCCCTGGATTCAACTCCCATACCAATGAATGAGTGAATGAATGAGAAAATGGAAATATTCAAGTGTTTCACAGCTCTACCTGCCTGTCCTAATACCAAATACCTAATACTGGTTTGTATTCTGTGGCTTTATAATAGGTTTCATTTTGTTTTAATATGGCAGTGCTGGTCCTCTAGCTTCGTTACTTCTTCTCAGACACTTTTTGGATACTTTGAATATTTTGCATTTTCCTATGAATTTTAGAATCACATTACTTTGTACCAAAAACTCTGTTGAGGTTTACAGGGCAATGTTGGCTCTGCGGAGCCCTTTGGGGAGAACTGCCGTCTTACCAGTGTCAAATCATCCAGCACGTAAGCATGGTGTGCATCTCTGTTTATTTAGCTCTGTGCTTTCTCTGTGATGCTTTTTAGCTTTTACCACACAGCCTTGCGTCCCTTTTGCAAAGCTGATTGCTGTTGTCCTACCTGTGACGTTATTGAGAATGGAGTGGTGGGCTTCAAGGTTCTTTGGATGTTAGCGTGCTGTGTGTACAGTCTTGTGCCATGGTACTCCTCCTGCAGCCACCACGTGTGGCTGTGGGGACCGCCCTGCTGCTCACTGCCAGCTCTTCCTCTGTGATCTTGCTAGAGAACTACCACGGCCAGACTAGGAGGACTGCAGACCCCCTGTGTGTTGAGAGCAGCTGGATTCCAAAGGAAATGCTGCCATAAAATGCTGCCGTTGAGTGCACTGAGCTACACTCACCCGATGGGCAAGGCAGGGAATCCAGCTGCTTTGTGAAGCAGACAGGGAGCACGAGGGGTCTGTAGGTCACGTCAGGTAGTATCAGCACACGGCGTAGGCTCCAGGACCCGTTTTCCCCTAGAAGTGGTATGTGTGTGTGATGTATGTGTGTGGTGCTCTCTGTCCCAAATGCGTGGTCTCCAGGTGCTGTATATCAGTGGGCCACCTTATACCAAGAGAGGAGGTCAGTGATGTCTGACCTTTTCTCCCAGAGACCACAAGCCCTTCTCCTCTGTCTTGTGCTAACTTCTCAAAACACAAAAACCCATAAAACATCTAATATACTTTAACAGTGTGATTTACTTAAGCAATTATATTTGTATATGCAAATTAGGTTTTTATATTTTTGTGTCCCTTTACCCCATGCTGGAAATCAGACCCAGGGCCCCGTGCATGCAGGCAGGTGCTCTTACACTCCTAGCCCAGTTTGTCTCTTAGGTCAGGAAATGCTGCCAGCTTTCAAGGGCATTTCAGGTACTTCTGGTAGAGGCCCCCTCTATTCTTGTACCCCTCTGAAGGTAAATCCTTGGGGTTTGCTCACATGGTCAGAGGCTATCAAGAGGGCAGTTCCTTGTCTTTCTCCTTGAAGAAAACCTGGCAGAGACTTGCCTAGCTTCCAGTGCCCTCAGACACTACAGGAGGGAAGGTGCAAACCCTGTCCTGGCCCCCTCGTCCCATGTCAGGATTTGCCCAGGACCCTGCCTCCACTCCTCCGGCCCATGTGCTTAGCTTTCCTCCTGGTCTTGGTTCTGGGATTCACCCCCTTGTCTAGCTTCACAGATGTGTATTTGATATTTATCAGCATTGTGGACCATGTTCTCATGAGGATCTGAGGGCGTGTTTATCCAGAAGGAGTCTTTGTACAGCACTTCTTCTCCCTGAATCCCATGAGGTATCTGAGCACCTGCATTCTGTCTGCCTCTGATCCATGATGTCTGGACAGTGGGGTGAGCCACATAGAAGCAGAAGTGCTGCGCTGTGTGTGGACTGCATGTTTAGTTGCTGCTTTGCTCAGGAGTCCCCATTGGTGCTTTTCTGGGAGTGGCCACTAGGCCCTTGGGATTCCTCTGTTGTGACTTTACTTAAAGCAGGTGGATTCAGATCTTTGCAGTTATCTAAAGCCATAATGTAGCTGTATGTTCTTTTCCAAGACCCTGGAATCTACTTTTTAGATATGGATTAATGACTGTCTTAAAGACTAGTTTTCATTTGCAGCTGTTTTCTACAATTCTGCAGGCATCTCTTTTCTTTAATCAGTATCTCAATGAAAGAGGAGCTGGAATAAAGATATTTAAAGGTTGAAGAGTGTGTTTTTCTGATTTTATTCTGTTGTGAATTTAGGAGAAACTGGCTCTTCGACAGCAGCTGAATGAAGCGAAGCAGCAGCTCCTGCAGCAGGCAGAATACTGTACAGAGATGGGAGCCGCCGCCTGCACCCTGCTGTGGGGCGTCTCCGGCAGTGAGGAGGCCGTCAGAACCATCTTGGGAGGAGTAAGCATGCCGGCAGCTCGCTGGATGCTGTCCATGAGCTCGGGGAGGCCGTGTCTGTGTCTTGCTGTCCACTTGTACCAGTTCATCCCTCAGACGGTCAGCAGACACCGAGTGCCTGCAGTCCTCCGTGACCTGGTGTCAGGGATGTGCAAGATGAAGGCAGTAGGTCTCTGGTCTGCCAGTACCCCTGGCATCTGCAGGTCTTTTATCACTTCGGTGTTAGTAAACTCGTAGATGTAACGAGTTTAACGTGGTCATGCGCTTTTCTGTATTTTATCCCCTGGATAATGTAATACAGTCTTTAGCCTTTTGGGTGCTGTATATTCTTTATGTGTTTGGGTGCTGTATATTCTTTATGTGTGTATGTGTATTCATGTATTTAAACACTGGGGAACTTCCCAGAAGGGAAGGGATTTGAGATGGGCCTTGATGAATGGACAAGAACAGAAGTTTGGAGGATTCACCTGGCCGTGAGTGAGGAGTGATCAGCACATGGAGCATGGGCACTGGGACTGGACGGGAGGTCTGGCTTGGCCCTCGGAGGGGAGGTGGGAAAGTCAAACACACATGACAGTCATGGCAGCAGAGCAGACACAGCAGTGGGGTGGAGCTGACCTCTGAGGCAAGAGGGGAGCCTGGGGCAAGTCTCGCCCTGGGAAGACGGTGGGCGCAAAGGGAGTGGGAGTAGGAGGCAGATGGCAGCAAGGCACGAGTGACCATTTCTTATCACTGAGAGAAGTAGTTGTGTTTGACTTCAGGTGAGAGGTCTAGCTAGGCGTACTTTAGAAGACTCTGAACTTTATTGAGGTATAATTTCCATACTGTAAAATTCACCCACTGTAAGTGTACAATTCAGTGGTTTTTAGCAGATTTCTAGGGTTGTAAAGCTATCACTGTAATCCAGTCTTAGAGTATTTCTGTTACCAGGAAGTGCCCTTTGGCCTTTTTAAGTGTGCGCTTTGTTTTTCTAATTTTTTTTAACTTACCAAAAAACGTACCTTGGTTTGAAAGTTCTCTTCAGAGCCCTAGTGCCCCCAAGTAAGTTACACAGAGGTTCTGCAGATGTAGAAAGTTTTTGCCAATAAGGAGGATATGAACTCCCAGAGGAGCCTATTTATTGGTCTGTCTCTTTCACATGTTGTAGTTTCAGTTAAGATTTTCTTGAAAAAATAGATCTGCTAAAGGTCTGAAAATCTCTGAAACATGTAATGTATTTTTTTCTAGTCTATTTGTTTATACTTTTGTGTTCGTGTGTCCTAGTACTAGCATCATGGTATAAATCTGTCCTACTGTGTTATATACGTTCACAGATACAAACACGTCAACCCCGAGGGTAGTTTCTCTTGTTCCTGTGCGCCCCAAGCTGTTTTCTCTGATCTCGTGATGGGAACTTTTATGGAGAAACAGATTTTTAAGTATTCCTTCTATAATGAAAACCAACATCTTTCTTCTGTGTCCTACACTTGTACTTTCATAAGTTTGTGATACTTCCCTTTCCAAACTTTCAGGAAAAAGCTTTGAAGTTTTTCCACATCACTGGCCAGACTATGGAGAGTTTTGTGAAGGCACTGGACGGGAATGTCAAGGAGCTTGATTCTGATGAGAACCAGTTCGTTTTCGCTTTGGCTGGAATTGTAACAAGTGAGTAATTCTCAAATGCGCAGAGGGGGATGACCGTCCATGTATGTGAATTGGGGATGTTTTCAGATACGGTGCTGGGCCTCACCCTGGAAAATCTGACTCTAGAGATCTAGGATAGGTACCAGGTGTGTGGATTTTAGAAAACCACCCGAAGGGATTCTGATACGTGTCGGTTATTAAGAGTGACTAATCTAAAGGAAGCACAAGTTAGTTTGCTTGTTCTGTTTGGTTATGAACATCAATAGAAGTCAAAAAACGAAGCAAAAACTGTCACTTTAGCTGCTTGTTACTTGGAATCCTCATCATGTTACTAATATGTAGCTAAAGAAAAGCCTTAAGCTCCACTTGACCTTAGCCAAAAGGCTGAAAAATGATCTAAAAAAACCTTAAACTAGCTTCAACTGAGCTCTTTTTTTATTTTAAAGATACTAAAAGAAAACAAAACAGTAGAAACAATACAGGATTTCAAAACAAGCTGAGATAGGAAATCAATAGTCACTATATTGCATATGGTTATCTTCAAAATAGTTGTACCCTTGTTTTAAAGAATTCTAAAAATTTAAATTGTCTTCAGTAATTTTCTTCTGAAAGCTTAAACACTAATCTTTTCCTTGAGAGTTAGGATAAGACTCCACAGCAAAACCATTACAAGGGGAAAGCCCAGGGATTTTGTAACTGCCTAGTGAGGCGAGAGGTTGTCTACACTGATGTCACCAGCCAGTGTGGGCCCTTGTGCCGCTGAAGATGGAAATAAAAATGCAGGCTTCCAGCGTGAGTTCTTGGGAAGTAAGAGAAAGTAGAGGGGAGTGCAGCTCTGCAAAGGTCAGGCTGGTCCCTAATGCCAGAAGAAGCAGAGGAAGGTTTCCACTGGAGAGCTGATGGGGCTCCGGTCTGAAGTGGGGATCAGAGTGGCCTTGCGACTGAGGAGCAGCAGCAGTGTTACGGGGGTGTGGGGGCTGGCGGCTGGCTGACCGCTGTCTCAGGGCCAGTGTTGTCGCTGCAGAGGACTCCTTGCAGTGTGGTGATAACTTGCTTGGTGCAGTTCAGACACGTGAAGGGGTGCTGGGATCCGGGGTGACCCCAGGCTTAGGGCACCCAAGACAGCTGAGTGTCGTGCATGTTCCTGCAGACAACCTCTTGGTGTCCTTGGTCTCGAAGAGGGACGAGATAGGCTAGGGGAACTTAAGCCTGATCAACTTTGACAAATTCCCTAACTGATTAACATAACTGTATCCGAAGTGGTGATATCCGAACTGTATCCCAAGTAAGGTGGTAAAGGATACAAAACAAGCGTCAAACTTGGTTCTGTTTTTAGTTACCTACTGGGCATCTGTGGGCCCAAGTGATGAGTCATGGGTTTAGTTCAAAAAACAACAACAACAAGCCTGCCTTTAAGTAAGTCCCTGATTACCTCAGAAGGAAACACAGATGGTGCTTTTATTGGGGACAGGTTACAGGCCCTGAGGTTCATTCATCCGTCTCTGTCCCTGAGGTGGTCTCTGCGTCACTGGTGAGCACTGCACCTCTGCTCTGAGTGGGTGAAGTGAAGTGTATTCGTGCAGCTGTTACCTTCTCATACTGACCTCTGTCTCTGCTGGATCCATGCTGCTCACAGGACAACTTTCTGTTCAAAAGAGAGGGAAATTCTGCTTTCTTCACAGCACTGTTCTGTTTTTACTGAAATCCTAGTGGGGCAGGTCCTGTGTAGACATTTAAAAAATAATCCTTTGCAGATTGGTGGTACTTTTTGTGGGGTACACACTGAGGCCACAGTGACCTCTGGCTGGCCTGGCCTGGCCTGGCACCTGCCTGGGCCAGCGCAGGACAGCTTTCTTTGCTTTTATCACGGGTTTGCTTTGAAGGTCTTTAGTTTTTCTCATGCCTCACCCCTGCTGTGGTATTTAACCCCAGGGTCTCTCTTGTGCCTAATAAATGTTGTACCACTAAGCTACATTCCTAGGCCTTTTATTTATTTTTTGAGAAGGGTCTTGCTAAATCTCTAGAACTTGTGATCCCTCTGCCTCAGTCTCATGAATACCTGGAATATAGGCATGTGCCACCACACCCCGCTGAAGGCTGTTTTTAAAGTAAAGACATTTACTAATTTACTTACTTTTCTTTCTTTCTTTTGGCAGTACTGGGGATTAAACCCAGTTTGTCAGCTATATCCCCAGCCCATTTTTTATTTTGAGGCAGGGTCTCACTTACTGTTAAATCACCCAGGCTGAGCTCAGACTTGCAATCCTCCTGCCTCAGCCTCAGGGATTACAGGCACACACCACTGTGCCTGGTGGCATTTGCAGATTTGATTTGCTTCTCTGCATATGACTCAGAAGGTATATAATCTGTGTCATTTTGCTGAAGTGATTTTTTTTTCTTCGGTACTGGGACTTAAACCCAGGGACAGGCACACTAGGCAGGCACTCTGCTACTGAGCTATATCCTTTTTATATTTTCTCTACCTGAAGATGAAATCTCTTTCTGTTGCCCAGGCAGAAAAGCTTGTGATCATCCTGCCTCAGCCTCCTGAGAAGCTGGGGTTGCCAGTGTGCAGCCCCTGTTCAGTTGAGCTCTGAGTTGAAAAGGCATGAATTGTGTGGAGGTGCAGCTGGTGGGTGGAGCTCGCCTGTTGCCTGGCATCCAAGCTCAGTGTGGCAAAGCTTTCTGCCTGCTGTGCTGGCTCACGGGGGGCACACAGGCTCCCGCGGCTCGAGAGCGTGGGCACTTCATTTGTGCGTCAGTGAGTCTGCCTGAAAAGGTTTCACACTCTCACAGTGCATTGTCAGAGTGCTGGGTCACAGATGGCTCACATGCCATGGCTGTTATATGGAGAGCGGACAGACCGTGGGCACGGAGATATTCTTCCCTCTGATCCACTCTACCCATTAGATCCACTCTCACAGTGAGTTCTCTCAGCATTGTGCAGCTCTGTAAGTTTTGACAGATGCGTCTTGCCCTGTGACACCAGTTAGGGTGTGGAATGCCCACCCCCCATCCCCTCCCCCTTCCTCCACTGTCGGCCCCCTGGAGCCACTTCCCTGGTGATCTGTGAGGTGTCGTGGCTGCACTTTTCTTGCTGATTTGTGCACCATCTCATGCCTGCTCCAGGCACATGGGTGGTGGAGGAAAGCTGCTTACCTCAGTGCAGCTAGGGAGCAGAGAAGGCCAGAAAGAGGAAGGAGAGTGTGCCTCTGCAGGTTACACCTCAGGGAGCCCCTCCTCCCATTCACACAGGGCCAAACAGGAGCCCTCTGCTGATCTGATCACCTTTCAGTGCCCCCCCCACCCCCTCTGCCACCCCTCCCCCCTACTTCTCAGCACAGGAACCTTTTGGGGACATTTTCAATCCAATCTATAACGCCTGATGCATTGTGAATGTCCCCTGCCGCACTGTGGTTGGTGAGGGCACATGGCACCGGGGTGGGTGGTGTGGTTCAGGGTAGGATTGTGGTGGCTTGCAGCAGGTTGGGTACAAGGGCCGATGAAGAACGGTGTATTGGTTTGGGTTTGCTGGAAAAACAATCAATAGAAAAAGGTAAATATAATTAGACAAAAGGATTTATCGGATTAGCTTGTGAGGTCAGAGGCGGGAGAGTCCACCATGGTAGTGTGCTGGAAAGCCACTGTTACGAGCAGCCGTAAGTGGAATTGATGGCTCACGTGGCAGGACTTTAGCTGCTCACAGAACTGAACTGTATTCTCCATCGTGGCTGCACCAGTTTGCATTCCAGTTTTAGGTTTTCTTTTCTTTTTTTTTTGGTACCAGGGATCGAACTCATGACCATGCACTATGCACTTGCAAGGCAGGCACTTACGCTGCTGAGCTAAATCCCCAGCCCCAGGTTTTAGATTTTCTACATCCCTGCCGCCCTGTCTTCCATTTTGATTGTAGCCATCCTGGTAGACATAAAGTGGTGTCTCATTGTGGTTTTGATTCATAGATTCACGATAGCTTATCATGTTGAGAACATTGCTTGAGCTTATTGTCCACTTGGGTATATCTTTTGGAGAAATGTCTATTCAGTCGGTTGCCAGTTTTTAAATTGAGTTGCCCTTTTATTATTGAGTCATAAGAGTTCTTTGCATATCGTAGATACCAGATCCTTTTGGATATGTGCTTTATAAATATTTCATTCTGTGAGTTGTCTTCACTTTCTCAGCAGTATCCTCTGAAGCACTAACGTTGGTTTTTTGTTGTTGTTTGTTTTTTTGTCTTTTTGAGACAAGATCTTGCTATGCATTTCAGGCTGGCCTTGAGCTTACTTTGTAGCCCAGGCTGGATTTGAATTTGCAGTGATCCTCTTGCCTCAGCCTCCCAAGTGCTGGGGTTACAGTTATGTGCCACCATGCCCAGCTAACACTAAAATGTAAATTTTGCTTATGTACAATTTATTTTTCTTTGGTTGCTTGTGATTTTGGTGGCATTAAGAAACCATTGTCTAATTCAGGATCATAGAAATTTACTGTTACGTTTTATTCTAAGAATTTGATAGTCTTAGCTCTCACTGTTTAGGTCTTCAGTGTCCTTTGAGTTAAGTTCTGCACGTGATGAGAGGTAGAATGCAGCTTCACCCCTTCACATGTACACACCCAGTTTACTTAGCACCACTTGTTGAAAAGGTCATTCTTTTATCTTTTCTCCATTGAATTGTCTTGACACCTTTGTCGAAAATTAATTGACCATAAATGTGGGTTTATTTCTAAATCTTCAGTCCTGCTGTTGGTATATATATATATATATATATATATATATATATATATAATTTTGCCAGTACTGTTATTATTTTTATCACTGAAAAATTATGACCTAAAGCCAAAGTGTCAGACATGCTACGTATCAATTTATGCATCTTTTTCAGCACATGTAACTGATACCAAATTTATTTCTTAAATATATTTCTTAAATATAATTTTATTTCTTAAATTTATTTCTTAAATATAATTCCTGTGTTAACCTCTAGAAATACCAATAAACAATTTTAATGAGAATGAACCTAGAAAAAAAAATTTGAACAGAAAGTTAAACCAGTCTTTTGCCTGCTTGTGGCACATGGCAACAGAATCCATTCTGTAGGCTCTTAGATGACTCACAAGCACCTTGGACAGATGAGATACCAGTAATTAAAGTGCTAGCTATTATTAAAATAAATGTGAATAAATTCTGAGAGATTGACAAATACTGACACTGTAGGAATTTGTCCACATTTAGTTACTGCTTTTCAATAAAATGCAGCATTAGTATTTGCTGTTACAGTACTAGGATATATAACACAGGGCTCCATTTGCCAATAAGTGTGTTGGGAGTTGTTGCCTGCTGTAACAAATACTACATACTATACACTATATTGTATATAATATTTTCTGCTATTTTTGCTTCAGTGATGTAGTAGTACTGTTCACGTTATCTGTTTCTGGGTAACAGACTATCTTAGTTGCTTTTTTCATTGCTGAGACCAAATACCTGACGCCCAAAGTTAAACAGGGAAAGGTTTCTTCACTCACAGTTTGTAGAGGTTTCAGTCCGTTATTGGCTGTCTGGGTAGCACACAGCGGAGGGGCAGCAGTTCAGGGCAGTGGAGAACAGCAAAAGCAACAAAAGAGAGACAAGACTCTTTATGATCCTTGTGTTTTAGGCAGGATCCCCGCCCTAGAGTGGGTGTGGCCCTCACACCCTTAATCCCAGCGTTGCACCACAATCAATCCTGCACTTTCTTCTGCCTCCTCCAGTGAAGTACCTGACTGCGTGAGGCTTTGGGGTGCATCTAGACACAAGCCATAACACACCACCCTGAAATATAGCAGCGATGTCTCTTTTGCTCGTGAGTCTGCAGTTTGATCAGGGCCTGACAGGACATTTGCCACTGCTCTTCAAAGTGTGGGGCTTCAGCTATTACGACATTGTATGTCAAATGACAGACCATCAGTTATGAGGCAAGAGTGCTGGAGAAACAGGTGGATATGGGCAGGGCAGGGTGGGGGGATCTGACAGGTTTAGGAGATTTTAATGTCACCCACCTGGTCCTTCTCAGCCCAAGTAAACAAAACAAGTAGGAATGTGAAGAATCTGATTTTATAAAATCAATCTGGTCACACTAGTGAAAATTTATATTCCGCAGTCAGATCATGGTTAATCAAAGGCAGACTAGTAGCTGTAGCAATTCACTTTGTTTTTTGTTTCTGTTTTTCGAGACAAGGTCTCCCTATATGTTCGAGGCTGACCTTGAATTAACTGTGTTGTCCAGGCTGCATTGGAACTTGCAGTCCTCTGCCTCAGCCACCTAAGTGCTGGGATTATAGGCGTGCACCTCCATGTTTGACTCCCCTCCATTTTTGATAATCCTTGGCAGACTACAAATCGAAGAAAACATCCTTAAGCTGGTAAATGATGTCAACCAGAAAGATGTCGTGTGATGAGACATCCCACTGGGCTGTGAACTCCATTAAAGTCAAGGAGAAGGCAAGGCTGCTGCCGCCCTGCCGCACTTCCCCCTGGGCTTGTTTAGTTGACACAGGGTTCGAGTCATGTAGGATTACTTTGTTGATCATCCCGACTGAAGAGAACTCTTACAAACAGGTATCCTGCCCTTGGGTCACTGAGTACAGACAGGCTTCGGGGGATGCTGGCGGCCTGGCTGAGTTGTGCCTCAGCAGAACGGCTCTCGGTGGTGTCCAGGGTAGTTTGCCGACCTCGCGTAGGGAGATCAACACTTGCTGATCACAGTAGGACAGGACATTTAGGAAAAAGGTACTTTCAGAGTCAGCTTTCATACTGTTCTCTCTGATGGCCTATGATTTCAGCTTCATGTTATAGTTAGAAGTCAGCAGCCGATACCGGCAGGACTGAAAGTAGTTTTGGCATGCTCAGTGCCAGGAAAGGCCGCCCATCCCTGACCCTTTGGCTTTTGGTCTGGTGGTCGGAGTGGTGCTGCAGGCAGGGAGGGCCCCTGCTCTGCTCCTGGCAGAGGTGTTTGCTCCTCAGAGTAACTCTTGTGCTGGGCAGCTGCTCAGGAGTAGCACCATTGTTGGTGCCTCATCACCTGTTTTCTTGAGGTCTGTTAGGCGCTCTGTCCTGGACAGAATTTTCCAGATTCCGAAGCCCCTGTGACCCTGACGCTGCATTTCTTCTCTGTTGTTGCAGACGTTGCTGCCATAGCCTGTGGCCGTGAGTTCCTGGTGAATTCCAGTCGGGTGCTCTTGGACACCATGTTGCAGCTGCTGGGGGACTTGAAGCCAGGACAGTGCACCAAACTCAAAGTGTAGGTGGATGCCAGCCAACATGGTCGTCATAAGCAGATATTACTTGGAATGGGCTTCGAGTACACACAGTTGATTTGGCAGTAGTTCTAAAAGGAAAAAATTGCTTAGAGAGTTTAAGGGATATGCTATCTGTTAAGTAGCATTTTAGAAAAACACAAAGAGGAATGTTCTCATTCTAGAGCTGGCAGTGAGCCCCAGTACTATCATGTAACACTTGGGTTTATATTAATACTCCCAAAATGAACTTTAATAGGTATTTGTTACAGCAGTGCCCCACTTCCAGGTACCCACATCTGTGCAGAAGTCCCTAACTTATACACATTCCAGTTGCAGGCTTCCACAGGTGTGCTGTGTGTGACTTGCTTTGTTGGCTTTTGAATGAATCTGACCCATGAGCAGTTCTGGAACAGAAGTCCTGCGCAAGTCACGGACTTGCTGTGTTTATTGGTATCACCTAAGAGATTATAACAAACCAGTGGATAAAGCACAGTTGTGTAGGTCATAAGTCTTTGGGGCTTGATTGGGTTCCCTACTTGGGGTACTCCCAAGGCCAAAATCAAGGTGGTGCCTGCTGCACGGTTTCTAGAGGCTCCAGGGAAGAATCTGCTTCCAGGTGCTTTCAGGTACTCACTCCCATGCAGGCCGACTGTTCCTTCTCTTGGGGGCCACATCCTTAGGCCAGCAGCTCGCTGAATTCTTCTTACCCTCATAGTTTCTCCAACTTCCTCTTCTGCTTCCTGTCCCAGGAGACACTGCTTTTTATGGGCTATGTATTTAGATTAAGCAAACCTGCATACACTCTTGTGATTGCCTCAGTCTGCTGATTAGTAACTTTAATTATACCTGCAGAATCTCCCGAACTGGGTAATTTAACGTAATAAGGATAGGGTACATTTATAGTCCTGGGACTGGGCAAGATTTTTTTTTTTTTCAGTTCTGTGCATTGAACTCAGGGCCTCAGGCGTATGAAGCAAGTGCTCTATCACTGAGTTACAGCCCCAGCTCCAGGACAGGAAATCTTGGGGGTTATTTCAGGCTTCTGCCTATCATAACGTCTGTTCCAAGTGTGGGTCTTTACTTGAAATGCTGTTGTTTTGTTTTTCAGTAGTAGCTTCTTTGAAAACCTGTGCTGGCTACTTCTAGTATTCGTATTGTGCATGCCTTCATGTTGCTTGTGAGTTGAAATTTTCCTATTTATTTGCATACCAAATAATTTGGGGTTCACTCTGGCATTTGGGATACTATAAGACTTGGTCTTGTTTAAATCTGTCAGAAAATGTAATCAGCCGTGTTGGGTTTGGGTCATAAATACTAGTGAAAGCATTTTCAATGTAAATCCCATTCTTTCTCCAAGTCACAGCAACCAAACAAAACCAAAAACACATTTCCAGCTCCGTGGCTCTGCCCACATCCCTCTCGTGTCACCAGGGGCCTACGTGGTGTGGCCGCGTCTCCCCCTGTTTCTGAGTGCCTGGGGGCTGCTTATGTAAGAGCCACACACACTATAGGGTGTGCGGGGGAGGGGTTACAGCTCTGTGTGGCTACATTCCGAAGCCCCTCACTCTCCACAGCACCCCCCTTTCCAACAACCATTTGGAATGCCGGGGTGTGGTGTCCCTTGCTGTGCTGCTGCTGCTGCTGGGACTCTGCCCATAGCTCATCCAGTCCCTCTGGGGACTTCAAAGGCCCTCAGCTCCCCTGCCATACAGTCTGAGTTGCTGATGGCTCCACTGCCATCACAGTGCTCCCAGCAGGCCCTTTCCCTGTCGTCAGGCCTGGACCAGGACCAGGACCTGGACCTGGGATGCCCTCTGTGACAGGCAGAGTAGCTGCTGGGTTGGGGCTCCTGCGTCTCGACTAGGGCAAGCGCTGGCTGGCGTTCTTCAAATCTTGCTCTTTCCCAGTCTGCTGACTACTTTTAACTCTCCAGAGACCTAAGTTACCTGCTTACTGTACAGTATTCTGTTCAGAATCTATAGCTAAATGTCGTAAAAATAGATGGAGTATGTTTATGCCGTCCTGTGTGGACAGGCTCTGGTCTATTTTAATGTTTTGTGCTAACTCTTCTACGTACAGGAGTACTATATACGCCACATACAACACGTTTGCGTATGGTGCTTGTTGGGGTACAGTTTTACAAATTGTCTGTGGGTCTAGTTAATTTAAGTGTCTTACATCAGAGTAGACGGAACACTTGCGTTATCCTTCCCTGGGTGGTGGACATTAGGTTCTTTTCAGGTGGGCCTCTGTAGGTTCTCTGCATATATACTGCCTGTAGTGAACACGGTTGGCAGATCCCTCCTTACTCACCTGTGTGAGTACTCCAGGAGTGGGTGATTTGAGGAGTAAGACATGTCATTTATCAGATACTGCCCCAGTACACACTCCCTGCTGCACAGCGCCGGGGTGCTGTGTTTCCTGCATCCTAGAGAGGACATTGCATGATCTGTGTGTTCGTCCATCTGTCTGTCAGTCATCCATCTACCCACTTCCTTCCTTCCAGCCAGGGTGAGACTCTTCACATGTTTGTACCGCCAGGCTTTCCCCATGAGCTACCTGTTGGTGTTTTTTGTCTGTTTGCTGTTGTGCTTGGTTTTCTCAGTAATGTGCTGGTGGTGTTTGCCTGGAGGTTGATCCATTGTCCCCTTTGCTGCTGTGGTCTGTACACGGTCAGTGTTTCAGGGTGAGGCTTTGTGCGAGGGCTGGGCCCCTGCCAGTCCCTCTGGCTCATCTCTGGAGTTCTGCGCCTTTTGGTCCTAGTGAGTTGCTGCCGGTTGCTGTGAGCTGGGTGGGGAATTGCCTACAGAGCCGTCCGTCCTTTCTCAGCAGCCTCCCAGTTTTCATGCAGTTGGCCTCCAACCCCACTTGGAATCTTAGCTTGCTCCAGCCCGGGGCCTCTTCCCCTTGAGAGAGGCTGGCTGCCTCCCGATAAGGCTGGCTGGCTGCCTCTCCCTCTGCAGGGGGTGTGCTCACCCTGCCTGGCGCCTTCCTTGCTGACTCCCAGCCCTGAGCCCTCGGGAACAGGACCTTTCCTGTGCTATAAATAAGCCTCTCTTCTTCTCGGCCTCTCCTCCTTGACTATAACTCTCCGGGGGTTCCTGCTTTCATTACCCTTCTGCAATCAGAGCTTACCCATTTTTAGCAGTTGGTACCTTGAACTGAGGTGGGGGCAGCCTCCCCCTAGCTGCCGTTTCTCATCTGCTGTCATGCAAAGCCTTCTTCAGAGTTCAGGCAGCCAGTTACTTCTCCACCCAGCCGTTCTCATCTTGTCCTTTTCTGATCATTGAGGCACTTCCTCCCATCACGCATTACTGGCTTTGGCCTCTCCGTCCCCATTTCCATCTTAGCTGTGGGACAATCTTTGAGGTGATTCCTCTGACAATCTGATGGCAAGGTCCCTTGCCTTCCTCAGCTCCAGGATTTGCTGTGCTCCCTGCTCCCACAGCTGGCGGCTTTTGCCACAGGGGCACTGTCTTGCCTCCGGGTGGTCATTGCCATGGTGTGGTCAGCCAGGTGCCTGCCAAGTCCCACTGTCTCCCGGTCACACAGTCCACCTCTGGGCTTCCTGCCTTTACTCAGCTGGGTCCTAGCAAGGTTGTCATTGCCACCTCTGGGCTTCCTGCCTTTACTCAGCTGGGTCCTAGCAAGGTTGTCATTGCCCTGTGTGTCCAACCAGGACAAGCTCTGCCACCTGCCTTTTCCCTCCCTGGTGCCGGGCTGCCGTGTGATGCTTAGGTTTCCTGTTGGGGACACTCGGTCACTTCACCCCCTCTGATCATCCTCAGCTCCCCTCAGAGTGTCCTCTGCACCCCATTTCAGTTCTGCTTGTTCTTTGCACCGTGTGGAGGAGACTTGGAGCGTAACCTGGAGGAGCCCTGACTCGCTGCGCTGCGCCTCTGCTCCATATGGCGCCACACAGTGGAGGGTGCAGGGGGGAGCCGGCCACCGCCCAGTGGCACCACTCGCCCTTCTCTCCAGTCAGTCAGGCGGTGTGGCACGTTGCTGTGTGTCACCTCCGCTCTTCACATTGTCTCTCACCTCGCACCTCAGGGTGTTCATGTTCTCCTCACCACTGGTCCTTCGTTGGCCTGTGTCTCTTCTGTGCTATGGTGGCTGTTCCTCAGGGCCACGGGGCCTGCATCACCCTGTCCCAGCCCTAGCCCTGCTGGAATGTGAGTGGACATACCTTCCCAGAAGGAAGGGTTCACTCAGCATGTCTCCCCTTGAGGTTTCGGTAGCCCTGTGGGTTAGTGTGGGTTGGACTTGATTCCGCCTTGGGACCACATGGAGCGGTAAGCAGGACTTTGTTGGAACTGGGCCTCTGTGAGTCAGTTCAGTGTCATGGCTTCCCGGGCTGTATAATTTCTGCCTAGCCTTGGCTTACCTGCTTTGTTTTGGAAGGTGTTGGAAGATGCTCTTTTTAACTTTCGGAGCCTAGAAACTTCAAACATCTGATTGCCAGGTACGGCAGCTGATCCCACAGGGCCCTCTGAGGCACTGTGCTGCCAGCAAGGTGGGTGCTAGCTGGAGCGGTGTGACTCCTGGGCCTCAGCATCCCTGCCGCTCTGTAATTGTTCACATGCACCGTACTCTGCCGGGTGTCCGCTGTAGCTCACCACTCGGCAGAACACGGCTCACGCCGCTAAGGCTGGCATGGTGAGGCCTTCTGCTGGTCCTGCCCACCTTTTGTCCAGGCACTTCTCCTTCTTCATTCAGCGACGTCCTGACAAGTGCCAGGAGCTTCCTCATCATCACTGTTTTGTCCTTTCCCTCCCCCTCCAGCCGTGGGTCACCAGGCTTACGCACATCGTGCCTGGCACAGACAGGATCTCGGCTGTGGCCAGGATGTATTTGCATTTCCCTGACCACCACAAAAGTCAAGAATCTTCTCCATGTTTGAGAAGCTTATATGCATTCCTTTGGTGGATTGAGGGATTCTCTTTTTTGCTCATCTGTGTATTAGGTTATTTGCCTTTTTCTTATTTAAAAGGCTGAAAAAGTATATTATTAGTTAACAAAACTGTGATGGCTTGTGTCTAGATGTCCCCCATAGGCTCATGCCATCATAGGTGGAGCTTTTTCAGAGGTGGCTGGATCTGGAGTGTGTGAGGCTGGGATTGATTCCCGGTGCCATGCAAGGATCAAGGGCACTAGGATGCAGGGTGTGAGTGCCGCCCGCCCTGAGTAGCCTGGATAAGATAAAAGGGATGGAAAGAGCTGCGGTCACCCTTGCTACTTTGCTGCCTTCTGTGCACCATGAACTGTTTCTCCTCTGCAATGGTTGCCCTGCCACTCTTCCTTGGAGCCCACTGATTATGGACTGAAACCTACAAAGCTAAACAAAACTTTCCTCCTTTAACATTGGGTGTTGGGCATTTTGTCTCAGCAAAATGAATAATATATAATTCTTTGTATTAAAAAATATATAGAATGACCAAACTAGATAGGACAACAACCTTAAAATTCCTTTGAGGAAAACTGATGTTCATAGCACTATCAATTTATAATTCAGTACTTGGATGACAAAGTGCAGTGCATGTACCATTGTCCCTGATTGACGTCCTTTAAAATTTTGTTGTAGCTTTTCTTCTTCTTTTTTTTCTTTCTTTTTATACATGAATAAAATGGATTAGAAGAAAAAAGGAAAAGAAGAAAAAAAAATACGTGAGCAGATAGCAAATATTGTGGGGGAAAAAAAAGATACACTAGAGGCATCTTCCTGTGCTTGCTGTGTCCCTTCGTCTGTCTGTCTGTCTCTCTCTCTCTCTCTCTCTCTCTCTCTCCCCCCCTCTCCCTCCCTCCCTCCCTCCCTCTCTCTCCTACCCTCTCTCTTCCTCCCTTTCTCCTGCATGGAACAAAGGAAAGGCCTTCCAAGTACTTATCCATGTAGAGAAGATGACTGTCTTCAACCTAGAAGGGGAGTCCTCACTAGAAACCAAATTTTCTAGCATCTTCATCTTGGATATCTACCCTCCAGAACTATGAGAAAGTACGTCTCTGTTGTTTAACCTACCCAGTCTCTGATGTTTACTTATGACAGTCTGAGCAGACTAATAAAAACCTCTAGAAAAATACGGTCTTTTTCTTACCAGGGCAGGGCCCTGGGCAGAATATCCCGGAGCGGTGGGCACTGCTCTGCTGCCCCTCCCATATTGCCATGGAGGATGCAAGAATGATGGTTTGTGTCCTCGCTGGTGCTTGGGCCCTGCTTCTTCCTCACGCTCGGTCTCTCTGGGCTACTCTTAGGGTCACGCTCACAGCTAACCAGCAACCCTGCTTTGGGCTAAGGATGTGGCCTCGTGATGCTGCAGGATTCTGGCAGGTCCTAGAGAGATGTTGGGCCATGCCAGGCGTCCAGTACACTCCTGTAGTCCCAGACACTTGGGAATCTGAGGCAGGCAGAGCACGTGAACCCAGGAATTTGGAGCCAGATGGGGCAATACAGTAAGAGCCTGTCTCAAAAAAGAAAGCTAAAGAAAGTGTGTTGCAGTAATCATTCTGCTTTGTCATTGTTACTAACCTCTCCCTGAAACCTGGTGACTTCTCGGGAAGAGCATAGTCAAATGGGAAGAGAAAGGGAGCAGCAAGGGGGAAGGGAAAAGGAAAAAAAGAATAAAAGGGGGAAAATGGAAACAAAGCTTTTGTGAATGGGAGGATAAAGAAGGGTTGAAGGGAGGGGAGGGGACTGGGAAAAAAGAGGAACAAAGATACATAACACACGAGTACAGATTATCTATGATGAATGTGATCAATATGTATGACAAATATGTACTAATAAAAAATTACAAATTTTAAAAAATAAAAATATATATAATTCAACACTAGGCCAGTTCAGGGCATGTTAATGTCTTGTGACTAAGACGCAATACCACTTATAAATGTTATCCGGTAGGAAAGCTGAATTTACCTAGTTTTTTGTCATTGGAAGAAGAAATGTGAATCTTAAGTGCACCAGCTCAAGAAACAAAGTCTATTTTTAACCTTTCTAATAAGGAGTGATTTGGATGGCAGTTTCTTCTTGTAAATTTTTTTTTTTTGTACTGGGGATCAAACTCACAACCTTGTGCTTGCCAGGCAGACACTTATGCCCACTGAGCTAAATTCCCAACCCTCCTCTTTTAAATTTTTTTAAAAATTTTTATTGGTACATATTTATAGCACATAATGATTAATTTATCTTGGGGAGCTGGTATGTGGACATTATTCATCTTAGTTCTTTCTGTGTCTCCTCTCTTCCTGGCAGTTTGTTTTGGCTCAACAAGTGACAGTTGGGAACTTGGTAATTACTTATACTGTACATGTTTTTGGTTGCAGTTGAAATGTCATCTCGAAAGCATTTGCACAGGAAGCAAAGTTGCGCTGGGTTTGCGTTCCGCTGCCTGTTGCGTCATTCCTTAGAAATCAGGGGTCCTCTGTGAGCGTAGCCTGACAGAGATATGGGATCTCGGCTGACACTGTTTCTCAGTTTCATTTGTTCTGTATTAATTTCTTAAAGAGTGTTTAATTTTTACCCAAATAAGGAATTTTAAACAAATTTATCAATTTGTGAGTTGTTTGAGCACCTTAAAACTAAATAACGGTCAGTGAAGAATTCCAACTGGCTGTGTTTTCTGAGGTCTGCCCCATATTACAGTTGTCACCAAATAGTGACAACTTCTGCGATCTAGAGAAGATGGGTTGTCTGTTTTCTCCTGTGCAGTGCAAGTGGGCAAGTAAACCATTAGATAGGAAATATCTGGGGCTTTGCCAGCCTGTTGTGACTCAGTCCTGCTGTCGCCACGGACAGCACAGGACTTTGAACTGTGTGCATTTGTGAGCTGAAGCAGGACTTTCCCCTCCTTGCAATGCTGATTAAAGGCTTCAGTAAATTAGTCACACTTTACACTTGAGCCGCCCTTGGTACTGCAGCAAGGAAGTTACTGGGGACTAGCTTTGTAACAGTCAGTGAGACTTTAGAGGACTTCTGCTTTGGCTCATCGTGCAGCCTGCCTAGCAACTGAGGGCCATAACTTGAGGACTGAGAATCCCTGCTCATGAGGATGCTGGCATAGCTTCGTCTTCTTGTGCCATCAGCATTAATGGAAAATGCTGACGCGCTCAGTCCCTAGGTGTGGGTTCACATCAGGTGTATGAGCTGAGTCCCGGCTGTGTGCAGTCGAGGGCACTAGGCTGTGAGATGATAAAGACAAACAAGGAACTTGCTTTGCAGAAGTGAGCTAGGGAGCGATTAGGCAGGACTTTGAGGTAGCAGTCTCAGAGAAAGGAGCAGGCAGTTGCAACTTGTAGCGATAAGTGAGGGAAAGAAAAGCAGGCTATTAAGATGTTGTGTTCTTTGAGATAAGAAGGTGGGATTCCAGGGCAAAGTGGAGGAGACTGATGTAAACAGAGATGGTGACAGATCTGACCAAGAGCTGACCCTAAGCTTCCAAACTTGCCAGTGTGTGCAGTAACTGACCCACACCCAGTCTGGAGACCCCACCCATTCCTGAAGAAAAATAATGACTTTCCTCTGGAACCCCGTGTTGCTAGAGCCTGACTGTGGAGTGGCCGCTTAGCAGTCCTTTCCTGAGGCTGTCTGTGGAGTAGTCGGTGTAGTTATCTTTCTGGGGCTGGGCTGTTTACAAGGAAGCCAGCTGTGTTTTTTTCTTATGATAAACTCATTTTATTTTTAATTTAGAACTTGTGTACATCTGATTTCTATCCTAAATGCAGATGAGGACTTACACTAGCCAGTGATGTGGGAAAACTAGACATTTTAGTAGAAAACTATAATCAGAGGTTTTTTGCAACATGCGTATGTGAGTGTATCATAATTTACTTCATTATAAGTGCCTTATTTATGCTCTAGGTTCCTAAATGTCTTGGCACGACACTGCTACCAATTCCATTTGTATTCAGAATTTTGATGTAGCCAGATGTGGTACATTCCAGCAGTCTGGGAGAATGAGGCAGGAGGATCACAAATTTGAGTCCAGCCTGGACAGTTTAGTGACTTAGCAAGATCCTATCTCAAAATAAAAAATACAACAAAAAACCACACCAGATATAATACTTACTATTAAAGTTTTTCATCACTTGTCGTTATGGATTAAAAACTGGTGGTTAACGCCAGCTGAATTAAATCAGCATGGTGCTGAGTGTAGATGTTCCACCTGAGGACAGTTGCCAGCATGAATAGAGACGTGGAGAAGAAAAGTGAGGCGTTGTGGGTTTAAGTGTTGCCGTTTGAGCTGTTGGTTCTCCTGGAGGAGCTCGTCATGACTAGCTTCCCCAGTGTGAGTTGGACCAAAGTTATCAGAGGAGCTCAGGACCTTGTTGGTGAGAATGGCTGTGGTTTTTTGGAAGAGCTCTGGTCCTTAAATCGAGCATTGCTTCCTGGCTCTAGTGGGGAAGATGTGTATCATTTAATCTCCAGGACAAACTCGTCATGCTGGCTTTCTGACATGTACTCAACTGTTCTTATTGTTGGAGGAGCTTGGGACCTCTGTGTCACTGAGGATGGCTGTGGTACTTTTCAGGGCAGCCCAGGTTCTTATTTTGAGCATGACTTCTCAGCTCCAGCATACAACCCTCAACCTACCAGCACAGCTCCTTCACCCTGCTGGCATAGACTTCCTAACTTTCACCGCTGACCTTTGGGCTTTCCCAGCGCAGATCTGTAAAAGAGACTGGCATGAGTCCTTCTTATGGGCTCTAGACCTCCGGTTGGACTCATGGGAGGCATTGTCATGGGCTCTGGGTCTTCATCTGGACTCATGTAGGGCATTGCTGTGGGATCCAGGCCCTTGGCTGAATATTCTAAGTCTTCAGTGTTGCGGATGTATTTCCTGCACTTTCTTGTGTTAAACTCTGGGTGACCATCATAAATAATATTATTAAATCTGTGTCCTGATTCTAATTGTTCTCTGCACAACCCCTGACTACAATATTTGTATTTCTTAAAAACTATTGAATGTATGGTAGTTAGGATGCAGTGTCTGTCAACTTGGTTGGTTTTGGGGTTCATCTGGAGGATTGGTGGAGCACACCTCTGGGTGTGTCTAATGGGTCATGGAGGTGTGGCCTTCAGGTCTATACCTGGTCCTTGCACTGTTCCTCTCTGGTGCTGTGTCCCCTGCTGTGTCACCTTGCCACCACAAGCTCAGCAACATTGCTTTGCCATGGTATTCCCACTTGGAGCCTGCCAACCATGGACTGAATCCCCTGAAAACATTAAACCTCTCCTCCTGTAAGTTGTGGGTGTCCGGTATTGTATCCCAGTAGTGGGAAAGGTAATACCAAATACTTTAAAAAGCATAGCATTTAGCATTTTGCCATTCTTTAACTTTGAACCCAAAGCAGGTGCCTTTCTATCTACGCTAGCTGAATATTGATGGTGTGCTGGACATCACGATACATTTGTTTTTTCCTGAGGAGAACCTGTGCTTGTCCACGTGGCAGTGGGCTTGGCCTGACTAACGCAGCTCTGCCTCCCCAGGACGATCGGGGCCAGCATCGGCAGCTCGCTGCTCAGCCACAGCTCGCTCTTTACTCACCAGCTCCTTGTCGCCTGCCTCCTTCCTGCTTTCCGGGTTTCCTCTTCTCTTTCCCGTCACTCTGGGCACACTGGACCCCGCCTTCTTCTTCCTCAGATGGCTGGGTATGCACAGGCCTTTGCCAGCCGCCTGTGCCTTGAAGCCCAGCCTAAGTCCTGATAGCATTGCCCTCCTCCCTGGTCCGGTGGGCTGAACTCACAGCCTCTGCACTGAGCTGCATCTCCACCCTTTTTAGTTTTTATTTTAAGACAGTGTCGCACTGAGTTGCCCAGGCTAGGCTCAAACTTGTGATACTGTTGCCTCGGCCTCCTGGAGTACTGGAATTACAGGTGTGCGTCACCATGCTCGTTTGACCTCCTTGTTTGTTTGTTTGTTTGTTTGTTTTATTTTGCCATGCTAGGGACTGGAGTTCAGACTTGGACATGCTAGACAATGCCATGCTTTAAACAGTGTTCTCTTCATTTGTAAGGGAGTGTGGCCTCCGAGTTCCACCTTTGGTCACCCTTCAGTGCTCTTCAGTGGGTTCTTTATTTTGTCCAGAGTTTATTATATTATTAATTATTATTATTATTATTATTAGTGGGAGAAGGGTTGTTCCAGTGCAAGTTATTCTCATTAATGTGGCTCAAAGTTGTAACTTTTTTTCCTAAAGCAAGCATTTAAGGCTGGGTGTGTATGTGTTTTGCCAGCTGTACTTCACAGGGTTTATATGATGCAGTCATTATTTTTCAGTACTGAAGTATGCACTAACATACACCCATAGCCCCTTAGCATCTTGCTAAGTTGCCCCAGCTGGCCTTGAGCTTAGGCTCTTCCTGCCTCAGCCCCCCAAGTGCTGTACCTGGAGTTGCAGGTGTGCCCTCCATACAGCACCAGCCCTCTTTTTTTTTTTTTTTTTTTTGGTGCTGAGGGGTGAACCCAGGGCCTCCCCACTGAGCTGCAGCTCCAGCCCTCTCGCCAGGATGTCCCGGCTGCCCTCCAACTTGCCATCCTCCCCTCAGGCTCTCAGAGTGCTAAGTCTAGAGTCACCTGCCACCACACTTGGCTGTTATTTCTTATTTAGTCTGTTTTTATAGATGTGTGCTTTTAATTTTCCAAATGTTGAAGGTTTGAATTTTACTTTAAAATTTGATTTCTTACTTAATTGCATGATAGGTCAGAGAATCCACTTAATATATCAAATACTATGAGAGATGTCTTAAATTTTCCCTTTATTGTGGACTCATCACGTGATAGCTCTGTTAATTTGCACTTTTATACAATTTTGAGGCTATGTAGTATTATTAGATGCTTGCAAATTTAGAGTGATAACCGAATGAACTGAACTTTGAATGTCATATACTTACCCTGTGTCTGTGAAAATGAGCCTCCTCAAGGCAGGTTCTTTTCTAGTCATGCAGCTGCCCCAACCTTCTCTTCTGTCTTGTTTCTGTTAGTGTTTCACTTCGCCTTTCCTGTCATCCTGTGAGGTGTGGTTTTAAAAAGATACTTAGGTTTTGTTTTTCATCCAGTCTAACAGTCAGTGATTTGTGACTTTTAATGAACATTTTCTTCCATTAATATTTTCAGCTGTGAAATATTTGGATTTATTTCTTCCATCATGCTTCATTTCTATTACAATTTTTGAGTTTTCTGACTCCTCACACCTTTCTTCCTTTACTCTCTTTCTCCTCCTAAATTTGCAGAGACCTTTCTGAATTGATTGTCTTCCCTTGAGTCTTGAAAGTGTGCCTCCATTTCTCCCATCCGGTGCTAACCAGGCTTAACCTCCGAGGTCAGACAAGGCCGGGTGTGTGTGGCCGTAGACACTTTGCCTCCACTTCTGTGTTTCAGTGATTGGCCTCCTGTGCTGACATGTTTGGTACATACTTGAACATACTTACTGCTCTTCTAGTGTCTTGGCCCAAAGAAGGACTGCAGAACCCTTCACACCTGCATCCTGGGCCTCGTGCACCTGTCGGGCAGCTCCTTGCTTTGCTGGAAAACAGATTGCGTAGGTGAGACATCACAGTTACTGGTTTGACCGCCAGTGTTTGCTTCCCTGTACCCACATCACCTCTGCTTGCTCTTTTTCCTGGTAGCTTACAGCATCCTTCTGAGATTAGTTTGCTGGCTTCCATGTCTGTCCTTTAAACTCATTTCTAAGTTTAGGTTTGTTTGTGGGAAAACCTGAGGTATTTTTACTTTACCTCATTTACTGGAAATACTTTTGGTGGGCTTATCACTGAATCTGCTGTTATTTTCCCTTCTGCACTCGGAAGGTGCATTTTCCCCACCCTTCAGCCCCACCTGTGTCCCCAGGAACCCAGCTCTCAGCGCCCCCACCCATGTCGTCATCTCTGGTTGCTTCTAAAACCTTCTGCCTTTGGTGCTGACTTGGATTGCACTGTGTTTAGGCTTGTATTTTTGTGTTTCTTAAGATCCTTGCATGAGTCCTGAATATGAGGGGTTTTATTTATTTCCTCCTTCTTGGAAAAGTCTCGGCCGTTATGATTTTGAAATGCTTTTTCCTCCACCATTCTTTCTGCGTTTTCTTTGTGGAATCCAAATTGGACGTGTGTTGAACTTTCTCACTCTAGATTCTCTTGTCCATTTTTCTTTCTTTGCTCTGTTTAATGTTTAACGTTTCTCCTTTTCCAATGTGTTCAATTACCTTGCATTTTATGTCATTACAGTTTTAATTTTTGTAGGTTCTATTGGTTTTTAATTGCCTGGGGATTCATAATGGTGGCCCTAGCTTTTTGATAATGCTTTAATTTCTTTTAAATGTATTTTCACTTGATAAACACACCTGTTTCTGTTCTGTAGCTGATGTTTCTAGTACCTGAGAGCTCTTGATTTCAGCTCTGTTGGTGGCTCCTTGTGCTGGCTGTTACTTGTGCAGTCCAGTGCCGTCCGTGCGTTGTGCTGTGGTGTGCATCATGAACTCACTCCTGTTATTACTGCACTGATGGGACTCTGAGCCCGGGTGGGGGTCCTGTCCTGAAGTACCCAGGAGGCTGGGGGCGCTGTACCCGGGCTGCTGTCTGCTACGGTTCTGGGTGTGCAGGTTCCAGGCACATCAACAGAGTGCATTTGTGCTGCTCTCTGACACTGGCTCTTTGCTGCTTGTCTGCAGGGCCTGTGATCTGGATACCAGTGTTTACCTAAAGCTTTTCTGTATGGGCCCCTGCATGAAGCTCCACGCTTCGGGGACCTATTTTGCACTCACCTCCCACACTGTGCTTGGTTAGAGATGTTTCCCTCCCTTGTCTGTAAGCCTGTTGGTTATTTTGAATCTTTTGTGAAGTACGTGTCTGCCCTTTTTGTTGTGTTGCCGTGTGAGGGGTCTGGGGCCTTCGGCACCAGGGTTTCTGTAATTGCAGCATTTTCAGAAGCTACGTCCTATGATTTCTGACTTCCACTGGATTCGGTTTCCACTTGTGATTCGGTCCCTTAGACAGTGCGTACAATCCGAGTTACTGAGGAGAGTGCTTTGTTGGCTGTTTGGGGTGGTGAGGGTTGTGATAGTCCGTATCTCTCGTGCTGTGGATTAGGTAGCTTTGTGTGACCTGGCCTGGCTGCCTGATGTCACATGTCCCGCTCACTGGATGAAAAGGTACCGTTAGATGTTAAATGACTGCACTGAGCATTGAGACTACTTATCAGCCAAGGACCTCTTGTGTATGTGCAGGCCTGGTGCTAAAGGAGGTGAGCAGTTGCCAATATGGTGTGTGAGGGTTCCCTGGGACCCTCTCTGCCTGCACATCTGCATCATGATGGTCCTTAAAAGGAGGTGCTGTGGTGTCCTTGCTGAAGGTGCCTACTCCCCTGTGGCCTGGTGTGGATGAAGATTCCTGCGCGTGGCCTCAGCTCACTGTGCAGCACTGGTCCTTTTGGGCATCTGAGATGGGAGGAAGCGTCCAGAAGCCTTCGGGTCCTCTGGAGGAGGAGATGCTGTTAGGAAGGACCAGCGCGTCAACACCGTTTCCTTTTGTGTTTCAGGTTAATGCTGATGTCCCTGTACAATGTGAGCATCAATTCAAAAGGCTTAAAATACATCAGTGAGAGCCCCGGCTTCATCCCTTTGCTGTGGTGGCTTTTGAGTGGTAAGTGTTATCTGCACACTTTTGGCATAGTTGTGTGCTGTGCCTCTGCAGCATGAGGAGGTGCTAGTGGATTAAGAATCAGCAGCAAGCATCTCAAGATGTTACTTCTGCTGGGCATTGTGGCACATGGTGGTGGCTGTAATCCTAGCTACTTGAGGGGCTGAGGCAGAAGGGTTGCAAGTTTGAGGCCAGCCTGGGAAACTAGCCAGCCCTTGTCTCAAAATGAGAAGGACTAGGGATGTAACTAAGTGCAGGGGCCCTGAGTTTAATCCTCGGCACAAAGTTGGGGGTTAGGTAGATAGATGTTTCCTGCTAGTTATTTAAAATGACTTCAAACTCTAGAAGATCATTGGTATGCTAAGTAGTATGTGATTTTGGTTCTCAGGTATTTAAGTTAGGTATGATTTGCTTGTGAGCTGTATTAGGAAGATGACCACCTCCTAAACCGGCATCAGCCTGCTCATTCCCTGACCCAACAGTCTGTATGTAAGAGTCCCACTGTTGAAGAATTCAGGTGAAATCAGAATGCTGTTTCAGCTCTGATGTTTTATCCCTCTCTCTCTGCCTCTTTCTCCCTCCCTCCCGTGTGTGTGTGTGTGTGTGTGTGTGTGTGTGTGTGTGTGTGTGTAAATCTTCTTTAGGGCCAAGGGCCTGGCTCGGTGGTACAGCACTTGCCTGAGTATGAGTGAGACCCTGGTTTGATCCTCAGTACCACAGATAAAAGTCTGAAAAATAAAAATTTACTTTATGGCTTCTTCTCCTCTGCTCCCACTACCAGTTAACCTAAAGTTTTGTTCCAGGTTCACTATAATTTTAACACTATAGTTAGTGGATGTACTTGTACATTTCCATCAATTATGTGAAAACATTGACTTTCCTTGTGTTTTTCATAGTATAGATCTCTTTTTACGCTCCAGTTCCACTTCTGGTGAATGCTTATTTTGTTCTTCTAGTATACATTTAAAAATTAACATCTGGTAAGTTTCGCTCTAAGTATCTACCTGTAAGTCATTAGTCGAGTCAAAGTAATGAGCAAACCCATCACCCCAGAAAGGGCCTCTCTGGCCCTCCCTATTTTCCTCTGTTTCCTGCTTTCCAGACAGCCACTTAACCTCCCCACTGTAGTCTAGTTTTTATTTTTTGTTTTTAAATAAATAAAGCTATATAGTTGGTATTCTTTGTTGCCTAACTTGTGCCACTCAGCATAATTATTCTGGTAGCCACCCATGTGGCTGTGGGTATCGAGACTTCATTACTCACTGTTAAACAGTCTTTCACTCCGAGGATGGAGCACAGTTGACTTGTATGCATTCAGCTGCATACAATTGTCGGGCATTCCAGTTGTGTCTCGCATGAGGCGATCTCAGATGCTGCTGCCACAAGCGTTCTTGTGCAGGTCCCGGTGTGCACATTGCTTTCGCTCGTCTGGGGTGAGTACCTGGGAGGGGAGCAGCTGGGCTGTGTTTGTTGGCAGTGCCAGGTGTTAAAGCTAGGGCCTCACACATGCTAGGTAAGCGCTCTACCACTGAACTGCACCCCTTTACTCTGTTTTAAGAGAGGGTCTCATTAAGCTTCACAGAGGGCGCTCAAGTGTGCATTAACATCCCGGCATGTGTCCTTGCCAGCACTGGCTCTGTCATTCGGTTTGGACCTAGACATTCCAGGAAGGAAGGAGGGTGTCTCCTTCGTACTGATGGTGCTGGGCATCTGGCATGTGCTTCTTTGCCATCTCTGTCTTTGGTGAAGTGTGGCTGTCACCTTTTCTACTACAGTGTTGAGTTACTTCTTGATGTGGGGTGCTCACAGCTCTTGTGCTCTGTGCATGATGAGTCCGTTGTCAGGCGCACAGGAAAACATTTTCTCCTACTTCGTGGCTTGTCTTTCATTTTCTTAAGAGTATTTTTTGAAAAACTGATCGTGTGCCAGGCCTGGTGGCACATGTCTATAATCCTAGCACTTGGGAGGCTGCAGGAGGAGGGTCACTGTAAGTTCAAAGCCAGCCTGGACTACACAGTTAGGCCCTGTCTCAAAAAAAAAACAAAAAAAAAGTGTATCTTGATTTTTGGTAAAGTTTATCATTTCTTCTCATACAAGTCATGTTTTAGTATAGAAATTCTTGCTCAAAGGTCTTCTGATGTGTTTTCTCCTGACAGATTTATAGTTTCTCATTTTACATCTGTGTTCAATCCGTTCGATTTGGCACTGGTGTGTGGTGAGTGGTGTCTTCTGGCTTCTTTGGCGTAAGGTGTCTGCTCACCCAGCAACCCTGGTTAGAGACTGTCCTTTCTGTGAGCCCTCTTTGCTCCCACACTGAGCACCAACTGATAAAATAGGTGGCAGATAGTTTGGGGGCCTGTTCTTTTCTGGTGCTCTAGTTTTATATCATTATGTCCGTCTCATATTGTATAGTAAGTCTTGATGGCTTTATAATAAATCTTAGGTCAAATAGCATGAGTTCTCCAGATTGGTGTTTTTTTATCAAAGTTAAGTTTTGGCTGTTTTTATGAATTTGAAAATTAACTCTGCACTTTCTACCAAAAACCTTCTCATTGAGGTTTTTATTGGGACTATATTGAATCAACAGTTCAGTTCTAGGAGAGTTGAAATCTTGGCCATATTGACTCTTCCCGACCCGAAGACTAGCAGGCACGTCCTTGCTTTTTCAAATGTCACGGAGACACGGTGTCTCTGCCAGTCCTCCTGTGCCACGAGCAGAGGGCAGACTTTGGCTTCTGGCTATCTTCTCAGGAATGCGTGGAGTAAGCGTCATTAGAGGGTAGAGATCCTCTTGTTTATGAGCTTTTCTTGTTTTTGCTTGCAGTCCTGGGGATTGAGTCCAAGGCCTTTCCACCAAGAGCCAAGATAATGCTTCCCCCAGGCACAGGGCAGGCCTTCTAGTGAGGCAGACCACCCACCCCTGTGGGGGCTCTGGTGCCCTGGCCGAGGCTTCCTCCGCTGTGATGCAGCCCCTGGCCTGTGTGGACCTATGGCGTTGGCTCTTGCAGCACACATGCTGAGTGGTACTCGGGCCTGCCTGGCTGTGGGTTGGAAATTCTTTGTCTGAGACTCCAGAAACAATGTGTTGGGCCAGTGATAACAGCTCAGTGGCATAAGCAACTGCCTGGCAAGCTCAAGGTCCTGAGTTTGATTCCCGGTACCAAAAAAATAAATAAAATAAAATGAAATGAAATGAAATAAATGAAATAAATGAAATAAATAAAATAAAATAAAATAAAATAAAATAGTGTGTTGCCAGCATAGTGGTATACGCGTGTAATCCCAGCACTCCAGGGGGCTGAGGCAGGAGGATCACCAGTGTGAGCCCACCCTGGGCAATTTGGCAAGACCCTGTCTCAAAAAAAAAAAAAATTAAAACTAAATACATAAAATGTTAAGTCCTGGGCGTGTAGCCAAGGTTTAACCCCTAGTACCTAAAAAAAAATGTTTTCTGCATCAAACTATAGCAGGTCCCTTATCAGCCCCCAGACATTCCAGAGTTTGAGGGAAGCTGCTAAGGCTCCCGGCTCAGGGCTGACTGATCAAACAGCTTGTCTTCTCTGGAGTCACCGAGTGGGAGGGGGTAGTGGGGTGTGCAGGCCCAGGGCGCTGAGGGGGAGTTGGTGGATGGGAAGACCCAGCTGAGAGCCAGTCACAGCTCTGAGTCGGCCGGTTTGAGGCCAGGTGAGGGGTTTCCTTTTTGTACATGGGAAGCCCAGACACAGAGAGGCAAAGTTGCTTGCTGTTTTTTTTTATCTGTTTTGTTTGGTTTGGGCAGTGCTGGGGACAGAGCCCAGGGTCTCACACGCATGCTGGGCAAGCAGTCATGCCCTGCAGCCAGCCTGTGCCTCCCGCCGCTGGGCTGAACGCTGACTGCCTGGCTCAGCCCTGACCCCTCACTGAGCCACTGGCGTTTTTGTTCTGGGTGATGGGTCACAGCTTCGCTTGGCATTGCGGGGACGGCTGCCATGGAACAGAACGCTGGAGTCTGTTCAGGCGGCCTTGCTGCCTGCCATCCCTCAGCAGCCTGCTGCGAGCTGGTTCCGTGCTCAGGAAGGGAGCACAGGCGAACTTTCTAGCCGCTGTTCAGGAAGTGCTCGTCCTCATTACTCAGCTCCGGCAGCAGAAAGCAGCCGGAGTGCTCCTGCCGGCCTTGGAGCGCGGGCTCTTTGATGTGGCTGGGCTTCCCCTTCTCCTGAGTCACAGAGCCGCTGGGGTGGTTGTTAAGTTGTCTGAATGCAACTTTCTGCTTCCAGGGCATCACAGGCTTTCTTATCCATGCAGATAAGATAATGACTCCTTCTTTGAAGACAGTGAGCATAGCCCACATCCTGCAGACCCACTGCAAGGTCATCTCACTTGGGATCTTCATGATTGTTCATGCTAAAATCAAATAAAACAAGGCCTCAGGCCAGGGTGTTTGACTTCTAGTTGTGTATTGAATAACTTTAAATTTGGTCCAAACTTTTGTATGTGTTTTAGAAAGGTGAATCTGTGTTTTGTCATAGGGTGGGAAATAGTTTCCTGAGAACTGTGGTATGCTCCTTGGCACAGCCTGTTTAGGATCTAGGCGGGAATCTGGACCCTGGCTGCTTTTAGGTAGATCAATTTGATGAAATATACTATACTTGTAAGCATCTCTCTTAATTTTTAGATGATCTTGTCACCCCCTCACAATAAATTCCTGCTGTCTGCCTCACCCCTGTTAGGAAATTTGATGTATTTAAAGAATACAGCTTTAAACTCATTAAACCTGAATTTGAATGACTGCTTTCGCGCACTAAGTTGGCCTCTTAGAGTCCTGCTCTTCTCATCTGTAAAGTGTTAATACCTGGTAACAGTGGATATCAAGGAGGTGTTAATTTTCCATGTTATTTCTGATCTGAGTCGTGGCTGTAGCAGAAGCTCATTTCCCTTTATCTTGCTCTGCCTGGAAGTTACTTTCTGGTCAAGTCCAGGCCTCTGTGATCCAGTCTTTGGGGCCAGCTGTTCATCATCCCTGACCAGATCCTCTTGCTCCTGGTAACCTTTGCTGCATTTTGTTTTCCTTCCTGTATTCATCCACATGGCTGGCTTTTCCCAGGCTTGGCCCAGATTCTTCACATTCCTCCTAAGCCACAGAACTGGCATAGAACGCTAGCAAATAGCTGATGAGGACAGCGTGTATTGGGATGGTGACCACATGTTATGTAACTGCTAATGCAAACACGTTAAAATCACCCCTGCAGCAGTGTGGCAGTGCTGAGCGGCACGGAGGCATGTGCTGTCTGTCTGACATCTGAGTGACACGAAGCAGGGACCCAATTCCGCCAGACCGAGGTCAGCCCAGAGCTTCCTCCCAGGCCTCAGACTCATGGATCCAGCTGTCTGTCTGGCATTTCCATATGGACAGCTAATGAACACAGACCGTGTCCAGACCAAACCCCTGGTCTCCCCCACACCAGCTCTACCCATGGCCTTCCCAGTCTGAGCTGGTTACAGCTCTGTTTTCTAATTTCTCAAGCAGTGAAGGGACTCTTGACTCTTTTTTATCTCTCACACCCACGTCCAGGAGTTAGGGACTCCATGGCTTTGCTTTCAGAACATACCAAGAT
Source organism: Dolichotis patagonum (assembly GCA_004027295.1). Classification (NCBI taxonomy): domain Eukaryota; kingdom Metazoa; phylum Chordata; class Mammalia; order Rodentia; family Caviidae; genus Dolichotis; species Dolichotis patagonum. The sequence continues at coordinate 62,858 of PVJX010005849.1, forward strand.
CAGACCCCAGGCTGCCCCTCCCTGCAGGCCCTGATTGGGAGCCAGGGGTGTGGGAGAGTAGATGCCTGCCAGCTCTACTCACCAAACAAGGTGTTGGGTGGGGTGCAGAAAACATTTAAAAAATGCTCCTTGGAGCTAGAAACAAGCTTACCATACCCAGAGCGTAAAGCCTCATAGAAGTGGGAGAGCGGAGGTGAGCAGGGAACTGTGCTTCTGCTCAATTTGGCCTTTGGTTTTCACAGTTCACAGGGCTCGGGGAACAGAAACCAGAGCCAGAGCCCACCCAGTGGTGGCCTAATGGGGAACTTGAAAGGGTGCTTCTAGCAGTGTGGATAAAGCAGAGACCCCAGCCCCCAATCCGTGGGTCCTTAGAGAAGCCTCTTGCTTTGACCTGAGGCACTGAGCAGGGCGGTGCGGGATGGGGTAGGGAGGTCCTCCTGAAAATTAATAAGCATAGGCCGAGTCTCATGGAGGTTTGAAGCTTTACCTCAAGCCACCTGGGAGGTTCCTGTAAAGGTTAATTTTGTGTCAATCCTACAGGCCATGGGGCGTCAGGCATTTGGTCAGATGTTCTCCGTCAGATGTTCTCGGGTGTGTGTGAGGGTAGCTCAGGGCAGGTTAACTCTGGGATCAGTGGGCTGGAAGAAGCAGGTTGTGCTCCCTGACATGTAGGCCTCGCTCTGTCGGTTGACAGCATAAGAACAGAAACCGAGTGGGAGAGGCCTCTGTCTTTCTTGGGTGCTTGTGCTGGGACAGTGTTCTCCTGCCCTTAGATTCAAGTGGAAACGGCTGTCAGCCCCAGGCCTCTCCCTTTCAGCCTGGACCTGGCGTCTGCTTCCCCAGCCCTCCAGCCGGCTGGCTGCCTGGCTGCAGAGCTGGGGACTCTTCGGCCTGTAAGTGTGTGAGCCAATCTTCACCACGATCGCTTCATCTCTGTCTGCCAGTCCGTCCATTCATCCACTCTCACGTCCTCTTGGTTCTGTTTCTCTAGAGAGCCCTGACTAATGCAGGTCCCATTTAGAGAAAAATGTAAATCCAGTCTGGAGGATTCTTTGACTTTAGCTAAGTCCTTAAAGGATTCTTAGAGATAGCATTCCAAGAGCCACACCAGATCATAAAATTACAAAAAGAAGGGCAAAGTGTATCAGTGACAGCCAACAGAAACAATGCGCTGCATCATGAGACCTGCAGAAAGTTCCAGAAATGGGGACCAGCAAGCCAGTATCAAACAAGTCAGTTTAATGTGTGTAGAGACCTAGTGCGAGGCTGGGAGCGCAGCACAGGGTAGAGTGTTGCGAGGCCCCAGGTTTGATCTTCAGCGCTGAGAAGCAAAACAGAAACAAAACCCAGAAGGGAGTGACCTATGAGTAAAGACTAAGAGATCTGGAAAAAGGTCAAATAGCATTTCTGGAAACAAACATAATGAGTTGCAATTATAAGTTTATTAGATCAGTTTAACAGATTGTACCTAGTTGAAGAGATAATAACACTGAGATCTGCGTAAATTATGTAGAATGAAATGCCAGGAGACAGACATGGGCACTGTGAGCAGAGGAGATACAGAAGAGATGCCACCAGTCAGCGTTCTGGAAACACAGGCGCGTGAGCGGCGCAGAAGCAACATGTGAAGAGGTAAAGGCTGAGGAATCTCCCGCACTAAGGCAGAACCAAGCCTAAACTTGAGCGGTTCACCGAGTTGTAAGCAGGATCGATCAAGACAGAGGCACACCTAGACATAGCGCCGGGCAGGACAGTTAGAGTAGAGACGGAGAAGGTCCTCACAGCTGTCAGCCTTCAGGACGAGGCAGCTTCCCCTTTAACCGCATCCACACAGTCTTAACACCAGAGAAAGGAAGTGTTGCCCCAGGCGTGTGCACTCCTCTCCCCTCGTGTCCTTCAAGAGCAAGGGTGAAATAGAGAGGTTTCTGACAAACAAAAACCTAGTCTGTTACCTGTCCGCCTCCCACCAGCCGGCTCTAAGGGAAGGCTCTCGGGAGGAGGAGCCACTGCGTCCTGCTCTGCTTTGGGGGGTCGCTCTTCGTGGTTTCACACGTGGGGTCATGCAGTGTCTGTGTCTGTGTCTGTGTCTGTGTCTGGCTGATTTCACTGACGGTACACACTGAACTCCGGGCCTTTACACCGAACTGTACCCCAGCCCTTTTCAAACACTAGTGTTGAGGAAGGGGCTCACTGAGTCCATAAATTGCCCAAGGCTGGGCTTGTGTGAACATGATGATCCGCTTGCCCCCACTGCTTCAAGTGCTGGGGTTACAGGTGTGTGCCAACATGTCTGACACCCCCCCCCCCCACGCTCTTTTCTTTCCTCCAGGAGGATCCACAGTGCACCCTCTTCCCCTCCAGGTCTCCTTTTGTGCTGTTGGCAGTGACCCTCAGGCGGCCCTCCGCACTGACTCAGTTCAGCTGGGCCTTCCAGGTTGCCCAGCATTGTCAGTCGGCCACACTATACAGATCACCTTTTCAGAAGTACACAACTTGTTGGTTGTCTGTCTCTTTAGGAAGAATGTCTGATCAGGTCTGTTTCCCATTTTTAACTGGACTGTTTGTATCTTGCTATGTAGTTGTATGACTTCATTGTATATTTTGGTCATTAATCCCTCCTCAGACAAATGGTTCCCAAATTTTTTTCTCATTCCATGGGATACCTTTTCATTTTTTTGTTTCTTTTTCTCTGTAGACACTTTTTAGTCTGATGTAATCCCATTTGTTTATTTTTGCTTTTGTTGCCTGTGCTTTCTGTGTAATATTTAAAAAAAATCACTACCCAGACAAACATCAAGGACCTTTTCCTGTGTTTCCTCTAGGAATATTACAGTTTTAGGTCTTATGTTTGTGTCTTTCCTTCATGCTGAGTTGCTTTTTACATACGGTATAAGAGTCCAATTTTATTCCTTAGCATGTGGCTCTCAAGTTTTCCCAGCACCATTTCTTGAAGAAGTGTCTTTTCCTGACTGTATATTTCTGGTGTCCTTGTCAAAAATCAGCTGAGAGAGAGAGAGAGAGCACACGAGAGCGAGAGATCCCCAGGCCCTCTGTTCCCGTCCCTGGATTCGTATGTCTCTGTTGATGCCAGTGCTGCCCTGCTGTGCTCTGATTGCGGTAGCTTTGTAGTACAGTTTGGAATGAGAAAGTGGGATGCCTACTTTTTTCTTTTGACTCAAGAATATTTTGGCTTTTGGGGGTCTTTTGTGGTTCTGTATGAATTTTAGAATTATTTTTCTGTATCTCTGAAAAAATACCCTTGGAATTTTGATACAGACTGCATTACATTGAAAATCTGTAAATCGCTTTGGAAAGCATAGACATTTTAGCCGTATTCACTTTCCAATTTTTTTGAGTTCTGTGGTTTTTTTTCAATTCTGTAATTCAGGGTGGCCTTCAATTTATTATGTAGCCCAGGCTGGCCTTGCGCTTACAGCAATCCTCCTGCCTCAGCCTCCCAAATGCTGGGATTATAAGTGTGTGCCACCAATGCGCAGCTCAATATTAACTCTTTCAATTCATAATACAGAATATCTTCTCATTTGTGTCTATTTTTTTTTTATCAAGATCGAACAGTTTTCAGTTTCTAGGGAAGAACGTTTACCTCCTTGGCTCACAGTTCCTTGCCTTGGATGACCCCCCACCCCAGCTTCGGTAACAGCCCTCACTGTTGGCGGAGGAGGCCGTGTCTCTTCCTTCTGCCGGGCTGACGGCGAGTGCCCCGTTCATCCCACTTGCCATGCCATTTCCTGCCTCAGTTCTGGCTTTCGTTCCCAGCCCTCACCTGCGCCCTGGGGGGCCCCTCTGAATCCAGGTCTCCTCCTGCCAGACCCCGTAGTCTTCCTGCCACCCCCTGCCTGCCTGCAGCCGGCACTGAGTGAAGGCACCTTCTAGGCTGCTCCCCAAGTGGAGCTCTCAGATCGGTTCCCCGCCGCGGAGCCTGAGACTGGATCCCGGGGCCGCCTTGAGAAGCTGACCCACCGGGGCTGGGAGCGGCCCGGCCTGTGATGTTGTGGGCCGTGGCCGCCGAGGCCTGCTGAGCCTGCTCCCTCCTCACCTGCCTGAGGTAGGGCTGGGCCCCAGGGCTTATGGGCAGCTGGCCTGCAGGGACGTCCAGGCCTCAGGCCATGGAATGTTGGCCGCCTGTTCCTGGCCTCGCAGTTACCAACTCCAGGACAGGGTACGGTGACCCTGCCCTCTTGCAGGCTGTGCTGTGTCCCTTTTTCTCAAAGCAAGGGTAACCCCAGCCTCTTCTGTACTGACTCCTACATCTCTTAAGCAAGCTCGAGCACCATTTTTACTGAGCAGCAGCAGTGTGGCCCCTCCCCACGGGGTCAGCATCTTTTCCTGTGCAACCCGTGCCTCCACCGGGCTCTGTCCTCGGTGCAGAAGAGGAGCCCTCAGCAGGCAGGCATCTGAGACATGATGGAAAGCCACTACCTGAAATTTAGTTATCTCCTGTGACTCAGAGAGAGGCCGAGGGTTTGGTAACCAGCGAGGGTTTACTTAATGCCGTCAGAATGCTCCTCAGCTCAAGTGCGTAGCGTTGTGAGAGTGCTATACAATTTATAATTCTAGTAAGCTGCCTCTCCTTTATACATTGTACAGCCATACCATAGAAAAGGAAAATATTTAACGGAAGATTTTTACCAACAAGATTTTTTGACATAAATGTTTTATCTTACCGGTCTTAAATTTCTCCAGTTATTTTTGCATTTGCATAAGGTTTATCCTGTTATTCCAACACATATAGTGCTTGTTTTAAAAAATAATAATAAAGCCAGGTATGGTGGCACATGCTTGTAATCCTCACACTTGGGAGGCTGAGGCAGGAGGATTGCTGTGATTTCGAGGCTAGCCTAGGCTACAAAGTGAGCGTGAGGCCAACCTAAACTGTATAGTAAAACCCTGTCTCAAAAAAACAAAACAAAACCCTCACGTGAAACTGTCATTTGGGAGATCTCGTGGGCCAGGGAGGCCACCTTCTCACAGGAGAGTGCTGGTAACTGTCCCCTGTGATCCAGACTCACATAGCGACCTCAACAAGAATCATGAGCTAAGTGCCTGCATTTTAGCTGCCAATGACGTTGAGGGGTCAGGCTGCTGCTCCATGTGCTGACAGGTGTCAGAAGAGCACTTGGCTTGTGTATTTCCAGCCCAGCAAGCTGAGAGCAGTCCGCTTCACTGTGGTTTGGTCACAGGTTTGGTCATATTCAGAAAGGGGGATAAGTTTGTGTGGGAAGTCTAGTTTGGTGTGGGACACTTGATTTGAGGTCACCATGAAGAAAATCCTAATGGAACTATACAACAAACAGCTGGAGCCGGGAGTTGTGGCGCTCGCAGCAGCCTCTGGCATGGCTTTGGGAGCTGTTCACATGTGGCCGGCTGTCACACAGGAGGAGGTTCGTTTGGGATATTGGTGCATTCATACATGTCTGGACCATTTTCAGCCTCGTTACTTCTTTTCCCCTCCTCCCTCTGATCCTCTTTGCCAGCTCCAGAAGTCTTCCTTCTAGTTTCCTGTCACTCTTAAAGGAGTGACAAAGTGCAGACCAGCACCATGGAGACCGTCACATGGCGAGGCTCGGGGTTTGGGCCTGTAGGAGCCCCGAGTTCAGAGAGAGAGATCATAGCGTTAGCAGATGGGCCTTGTCACTCTCCTGCCGTTTCCAGTCTGGTTCTGGGCCTCTTCGGTCTGCAGTACTCTAGCTTGTCACCTGCAACACAGAAGTGCAAACGGTGTTCCTGTGCAAAGCCAGCTGGGTGACAGCCACAGTGTAACAGTGAGCGGAAATGCTCTGTGTTTTTAAAAGAGAGAAAATAGTTTTTTGGTAATAGCATGACCATTGGAGCCAGATGTAAGTCAGAGGTCAAGAAAATAAGAATAGAGATAAACCTTTGACGACAGAGATGATAGAGAATCAGGAGCCAGGAGGACTCGAGGGACAGAGAGGAAGAGACAAGGAAGGAGGAGGATGCCCCAGGGAGGGGTGGGCAGGAAGAGGACGGTCGTGTGTGTTTGTTGAAGGGTAATCAGCTTCTGATTTGCAGATTTTTAATTTATACTAGAAAAGAAGAACTGATATATTTTAAACCATGTTGTGACCTTACTATTTTTGTGGGGTGGCATTAACTGTTTTGCAGTTCATCCATAAATAGTGCCTTCTTCTGTGGCATAATAGTAGGTTACTAAAATGTAATATTTGATCCATTTTTGATGGTTTGTTTTAATGTATGCCACAAATATCACAATGATTTTAATAATCATTCTTTATGAATTCTGTGTTCTTTTGCAAACAGTGTCACTGAGTGTTCTTTATGAACTCGCTGATGAAAGATCTAGGTGCTCAGGGTTGTTGGCCCTTAGGAGATGACTGAACTTGAGCTAATTAAATTCCTGTGTGGTGTGTAGCTTTTCAGCCGTGAACACATTCTGTTGAGGACAGTCTGAGTTATGTAGCCTCATGGAAGGAACCCTTCCCATTCAGATATCAGAAGAAACTTCAGGAGTTGACAGTTGGAGTTAGCACTTATCAAATGTGTGTTGGCTACACTCTAGTATTTCTTGGACATAAGCCATTTTAAGTGCTAAATTATAGGGAAAAAAATTCAGAGCTCTCAAGGTCTTGCGTTTAGAGGAACTTCGTGGCCCAAACTGGAACGCATGGCTGGAGTATCACACTTCTGAAGCTGAGTGTCCCACCAGGCCACAGACATGGCCAGCCAGGGCTTGGGCGGGGGGCAGGGGGCCTGCCGCAGCTGGGCCTGGAGGCTGTGCAGGAGAGGTGGCTTCCGTCCCAAGGTTCCAGGTGCTGGTTGTGTCACGTCAGAGCAGTCTGCAGTTATTGAGGCTGTTTTGTCTGGCATGAAGCTGGCTGTTGCATAGCTGTAAGGGCAGGACAGTTCCTAGATCTACTGCAGCCTGGCCTGGGACCCACATTGCCTTGCTTCTGTGACTTCTGTGGTTGTGCTTGTGTGGAATGGACACTATGCACTATGGGTGACTTGTGTGGTACCCTTGTTTCCTCTTTTAGCTCTAACAAAACCCCACCTTTATCCAGGGCCTACTGTCCCTTTCTTGCATCATCTGAGTTAAACTCCAGGGGGGCTTTGGGAAGGAAAGAGAATGTGCAGACACACACGTGTGCACATATGCATACATACATAGCCCAAGCCCTGGTGTTCTTGGCAGTGTCTCCATCCCCAGAGACTGGAATTTAACTGGTCTAGAGCAGGGCCAAGGTGTCAGGGCCCGTGGTCTCCACAGAGGGTCCTGACGTATGAGACTGGGCTCAGAATGGATCACTGCAGTGCCATCGTGCCAGTGACCGGCACAGCTTTGGGGATCAGCTGCCAGTGTGTGGCATCCTTGTCAGCCTCGACCAGAGGTGGCCACAGGTCTCCGTCACTCCATCCAGGTGAGCTGAGCAGGGTAGTGGGGGGCTCTGCCTGCCGATGCCGTGGAGGGCAGAGCAGTGCCCAAAACCCCCTGGGCCCAGCCCTGGGTCTGGACTGCGTGTTGTGTGAGATAGTAAATGTTACCGTTTCACCCACTTTGAGTTGCAGGTTTGTTCTTTTAACTGAAGCGTTTGGCCTCAGAATTTCCATAGCAGCTCAGTAATTAAGTTTCCTAAATCAATTCCAAGTCTATCAATGCACAGAATATAGAGATACAGAGGAATTCTGATAATTGGAGATGTTGTCTGCATTTGATTCAAGACAGCATCATCTCATTTTGCCTTTCTTGACAAAATGTGAAGATAACCCGGTGGAAGCAGCAAGAGACCAACAGAATGCTGTGCCTGGGGGAGGGAGGAGGCCACCACGAGCTGTTGATCTGAGCGTGCATGCCGACCATCCTGGGTCACTCTCCCTGTCTGAGGCGTGTGATGAAGGCAGCGGAGCAGTGATAGAGATTCGGCTTGTTACAGTTCATGTCTAGGTGTCCCCCACAGCCTCGTGTGTGCAGAGGCAGGGCTTGTGGAAAGTGACTGAACTATAGGGACCCTCGACTGACTTTCTATTAGGAGGTGGGGCCTGGTCAGCAGAGGCAGTTGCTGGGGCGTGGCCTTGAAGAGTTCGTCTTCCTCTCCACACCTCCCTTCTCTCTCTGCTTCCTGTCCTCCGCCAGGCCCCTCTGCCATGCCACCCTGCCTTGCAGCCAGCTGTCCATAGACTGAAACCGTACACACTGTGAACCAAAGTAAACCTCCCCTTCCTTAAGTTGTGGGTGTTTTATCCCAGTGACGAGGCAAGTAGTCAAGACAGAGTTGATCTCTGCAGCGCACCAGTGTGCTGCTTGGTCATGGGGTGATGCTGAACCACGTAAAGCAGGTCCATTTGTCCGGGGAAGACACATGGGTTACTGAATAATTCCTTTAATAATGTTAGCTGTTGTTGCTAAAATAGGTGGATTTGGGGATGGAGTATATCATCAGCATGATTACTTGACTTCAAATAACGATCAATGGAAGTTTCTTTTTCTGAGTTATTTTACTTCATTTTGCATGACTTAACACCTTGGCCAAAGGAATTTTCAAACCTGTGTAGGAATATTTCAGTGGTGCTTATGTCATTTAGGAAATGCTCGCGTCACTAAGCAGGGGTCCATCCGTGAGCCGATAGTGGGCAGCCTTGTGTGCGCTCACGTGCGATCCAACAGTTCAGGCCCACAGCACTGGAGGACACCAAAGTGGGAAGTTCCACACTCCTGACCTGGGTGACAGGATCAGTCAGGACACAGGCTGCGTGTCAGGTGTGTATGAAACATGAACAGACGTCACGTTTGGACTCCTCCCACCTCCAAGACCTCTCATCAACCCCCACCCCCAGATCTGAGGTCTGGGCACCCTCGGTCCCAAGCACTTCCACTAATGAGGGACATGCAACCTGCCGTTGTGCGGGCTGCGTGTTTTCAGCTCCCTGGAGTCACGTGCTGTGTCCTGCAGTGAGCAGCAGCAGAGGCACACGTGCCTACAGGCACTCGCCTGTGCGCTCACAGCATGACAGCCTCAAGCCCGCAGCTTTCTCACTGGATCCGCGTTCATCTCCAGACAGCAGGTGTTGAGGGTTCATGCTGTGGAGGCCTCCATGGCCCCCAGCTTGTAAGCGAGGAGATTGTACGGAGCTGAGCACGGTGCTGGCTGTACACGGGTGGTGCTAATGGATGCGCAGAAAGAGGCAAAACAGATGTTGTCAGTTTCCTTTCCACCTGGAAATTTGTCACTGGGGTTTGGGCCCAGGAGGTCATCTGACATCTGATTTTGATGTCATCACATAACACTGGATAGGGGAACTTGGGCTGTGTTGTTGCTACTCCTGTCATTAAAGACTGAACCCAGGGTCTTAGGTATGGGAAGCAAGTACTCTACCACTGAGCTACAGCGTGAGTCCTTTCAATTCTGTTCTGAGACAGAGTCTTGCAAAGTGGCCCCAGCTCACCTCCAATTTGGAAGCCTTCTGCCTCAGCCTCCTAAATAAGTGGGATCGCAGGTGCAAGCCACTAGGCCCAGCTGATTTACTCACGATTGAAGTACACCGAGGACCTCCCACTGTCTTCCAGTCTGTCTGGTCTGGCTCTTTCTGACTGCAGTAGGATGACTGATGCCTGTAGAAATCACCCTCGTCCATAGCAGCCTCAGCACCAGCTCCATCTCACCCTGCCGGGTCTGCTACGATTCACTTCCTGGTTCCCTGGGGGGCCTCCTTGTCCGCAGTGTGTTTCACGTGTCGCCCAGAGACAGAATGCCGTGACGCACTCTGTAAGAGGAGGAGTGCTTGTCAGACACGGACCGTGCATACCGTCTCCTGGAGGGAGCCAGGCCTTCGAGGGTGGCTGGCCGTGCAGTGTAGGCTCCATGGTGAGGTATCAGTCCCCCCCTGTAGCTGGGCGAGCTGTGAGCCAGGTGAAGGGTGCCGTCCCCCACGGCAGGTTCCCGGCTGTGCCTCTGGAGCACGCAGGCTCTGAAGGAAGTTGCCCTTCCGTTAGCACAAAGGCCTGGACTGCAGCCCTGAAGACGAGCTCACTGGTGCTTCCTATCCTGCAACCTGCATGACAGGCCCGTGATCAGGCAGTGACGTAGGTCCAGGGCATTTAGGAGACACCAGGCCTTGGAGCTGGGCCCTGCAAGCCTGCGTCTGTGAGTGACAGACGCTGTGAGCACCGTGAGCACAGTTCCTAGAGTAGAGGCTGCAGGTGTAGATGGGCGCTCACAGGGCTGGTGGGAGCAGGGTGATGTGTGGCCCGGGAGGGGAGGCAGCAGCGGTACTGAGTGTCTGTGCGTGTCGCGTCTGTGGTGACGCAGCTCCTGGGAGCCATCGCCAGCAGGAAGCTGTAGACAGTGGGCAGTTGCCTTCTCCTCACACTGCAGCCACCAGCTGCTCATGTGTTGGGGTGGGGAGGAGGAGCCCCAGCTTCTGTCAGCATTTAAGGAGGCCTTCTTAGACTTCATTTCTGAGGAGCCAGGCATTTAGCTCAGTGGTGTAAGTGCCTGCCTGGCAAGTGCGAGGTCATGAGTTCAATTCCCAGCACCAAAAAAAAAGTTTATATCAAGCTGGGCGTGGTGCTGTACTCCTGTAATCCTAGCACTTGGGAGGCTGAGACAGGAGGATCCTTGCAAGTTTGAGACCAGCCTGGGCTACAAAGTGAGCCCAAGACCAGTCTGAACTGTATAGCAAGACCCTGTCTCAAAAAGACAAAAACTATTTCTGTGGCTTTTTGAGACAGGATCTCACTGTATAGCTTAGGCTGGTCTTGAATTTGTCATGATCCTGCTGCCTCAGCCTCCCTTCAATTTTAAAATAAGGTGTTGAAGTTTTCGCCCAGCTTGCAGATTTGCTACAAAGCGTGCGGGATGGGCTGACAAGGAGGGCACGTGATTGTGCTTTCCAAGTGGGAGTGCGAGGGAGGTGCTGCGATGCTGTCTGTCCAGGAGCCCGGCCTGACAGTTGCCTGCTGTGAGACGGAGCTGCTTCCTCCTCCGGCCCTGGGTGGGTCTGACGATGAGAGCCCAGAGGGGCCCTGTCAATCACAGAAGCAGGCTTGCAGGGCCCAGCTCCCTGGTGGCTTGGGCTCCAGGCTGTCATCACCCTCTAGTACCTGGGCTGCCTTTGTCCTCTCTCGGTGCGCTTCCTCCCAGTCTCTAGCCCTGGGCAAACCAGGCCGCAGTGCATCGTGAGGTTGCCTGAGAGAGCAAGGAAAGGAGCGTAAGAGCAGAGGAGCCCCTGCAAGCCTGGCATCGCCCCTCCTCCAGCAGTGTCAACTTTGGTGACGTCCCCACAGGTGCCATCCTCATACCCTCCACTTTCTCGGTCTTCGTACCCAGACATCCTCGTCACAGCCCTGCTCACGGCTAGCTGTGACCCAGGGCTGGTGGTGTCTCGGGATCCATCGGCAGTTCCGAAGGAGCAGAGCAGCTTTGCTCCCCCTATGGCTGTGGGGTCCGCATGCCTCGGCCTCCTGGCACACTCTCTAAGGTCACTGATCCTCGCAGCGGAGCGTGTGGTTCCTCTGGTTTCACTTCAAGAAGGCACACGGTCACAGATTCTTGGGGGACCCCACGCTCCCACGCACTGCTCTGTGTAGGGAGCACCCTGTTGTCCAGGAGCCAGACAGAGGCCACCACACATGTGACCCCACCCTCAGCCACACAGGGGTGGGTAGCCCCTGTCACACTGGGTGATGGCACTAAAGGGTGGGATTTTCTGGGGCCACAGAGCTAGCACGCAGGGCGCTGTGCTTCGTGTGATTCTAGTTGTGTGGGGTGTGGCAGGGGACTTTCCACAGAGTCACTTGTGTAGTCACTGAACCTGTAGTGAGCACTGCCGAAGGCAAGGGTGGGTGCCGGAGAAGGCGGTGAAGCTCTCTCACATTAGAGTCAGTTTGCTGGGATTAGTGTGGCTTTACCAGGGATCAGCCAGTGGAAGCAGAAGTGATTTGGGTGCTAATCAAGGGCTGTACCTGTGACAGAAAACCAAGGATTTGCAGGAATCCCCAGGGCAGGATGCCCGATGCCTTCCCAGGTTGGAACCGTTCTCATTTGCTGATAGTTCTGTTTATGGGAAATTGCACCTGTCTTTTGGCGGCTAGTGACACTCATGGCTGCTTACTGCACATCCTCAGGTGTGCGCACCCCAGCAAGGAGGGGCTGTGCTGGTGTTTGCTTGTGCTTGTGCCCTCTGTGTTCCTGAGAGCCTCAGAGGGAGCCCTGTCACCGAACAGGGTCGCCATGTGCTGGCTTCAGAGTGGCGACCGCACAGCTCTTACTGCGTCCTCGTGGTCACTCGGGCTTCTCAGGGCCACTTGCTCCTCTTCACCTCTCTGCGTTGTTGACCAACCAGTGTTCACCCCACAGCAATGCCTGCTCCAGAGCTGCACACCACTGTGAGAGTCGATCTACACCCCCAGCTGACCACTGGCCTCGTACCAGTGTCACTTCCGTCTCTCACCCTCATCTTGTCCCCACAGATCCACTCATCATGACATGCCCAGAGCTGGCAGCACCTGCCTTTCTCACGTCTTACGTACTCGATTGATCCTGGCCATTGTCACATCTGCCTGTGCCTGCTGCTCTGTGGTTGGCTGTCTGGCTGGCTGCAGCCTTCAGCATCTCTTTTGAAGTCACTGAGGCATCTGGCAGGTGCCCTGTGCACAGGCTGTGTCTCCAATGCAGCCATCCCCATCCCCATCCCCACCGCAGCTGGACGATCATTCACTGCTGCGCCACACCCCTGCCCCCATCCATAGCTGCAGGCACCCCACTTGTGCTTAGCATAAAGGCCAGGTCCATGCCATGCCTTGGCTTCCCACTCTAGCCATGTCTCTGCACAGGCTGTGGCCACAGCTGACCACACCCTCTCACCTGTCACACTGCCCAGCACCCTGGGAGCCAGACTTACAGCATGAGATGAATTTGGAAGAGTCTGGCACCACGCTGTGCAGCGTTGAGAACTCTGTTATCCTGGAGTGGAAGGCTGGCTGTTTCCATTAGGCTGCAGGAGGGGAGAGTAGAGCTGGGAGCCCAAGAGCAGTGTTCAGGGATCCCTGTTGTCCCTGCAGAGAGCAGGGTCCATGCTGCGGTGGGCTAGCGAGGAGGGCACAGCAGGAGGTGTGTGCAAGCTCGAAGGCGGGCTGCGTGTCAGGACATGCCGACAGCGCAGTGCTTCCCAGGCCACGGGAGCAGGGTGTGTGTCTGGGCAGCCCCAGGGGATCTCTGAGCTGACCTGCACAGAAGAAAATGCTGTGCGTTTCAAGGTTGTAAATATACATGTATGCTTCACTCCATCCCGCTAACGCAGCAGGCATGCGGGAATTTGCTGTAGGGTCGGGATGTCAGGAGGCAGAGTTAGAAGGGGGGGTGTCCCTCGTTCATGAGTCTGCAGCACCCCCTGACTCTTCAGTGTGCTGTGTGGTGCTAGTTCTAATGCAGGTTGACTTAATTCTCAGAGATTTGGAGACTTCCCAGATATCTTTCTGTCTGAGTTTTAATCTGCCTCTGTAGTCAGAGAGTGTGTGCATGGTTCCAGTCCTTTCTAGTTTATGGAGACTTGTTCCGTTGACCCAAGTGTGGTCTGCCTTGTACATACCCCACATGCACACGAATGAGGTGGACTCTGTGGTTGCCAGGCAGAGCACTGTGCTTCCGAGCAAGTTGGTAACACCAGGAGGCTTACACATCGCCTGCTGTTCTCTCTGCCTGCTCTGCCCGCTCTTGAGAAACCGTGAACGCACTTGCTTCTCCCTGCATCTGACACACCTGCACACGTGTTCTAGACTCTGTTGCTAAGTGTGCACTCACAGGATGGCGCTGCACCCTGACAGTTCAATCCTGCTGTCGATGCAAAGGGTGCCTGCTCCCCGAGGCCCGTGCTCGTCCTGGGTTGGCCTTGCTATCAGGGTGGCCACTGCAGCTGGGCTTTGATTAGGTGCTGTTCTTACTTCCCATGTGTATGCTTCTAACCCGCCTTTATATTTCAAGTGCATTTCTTGTGCTTGAGCCTTGCCTTGTTTATGTGTGTGTGTGGTGGGGTGTTAGGGATTGAACCCAAGACCTTGTGCTTACCAGGCAAGTGCTCTGCCTCTGAGCTACACCCCCAGGTGTTTTATATTTTTTATTCTTATACAGGGTTTTGCTAACTAGTCAGACATCCTCAAATTTGCGGTCCTCCTGCCTTATCTCCCAAAGAGCTGGGATTATACGTGTGTGCTGTCCTGGTGTTTTAATTGGAGTGCTTAGATCAGGCACTTTAATGTGATTAAGTCTATCATCTTGATAAATCTTTTCTTTTTTCTAGTACTAGAAATTAAACGCAGGACCTGTGCTTGCCAGGCACACGCCATGCTGCTGAGCTATGGTCCCAGCCCCAATAATTCTTTTCTACTTCTCTGTTCTTTATTCCTAGTCTCCTGTAATTTGTTTCTTCTGGATTAAGTTAGCATTATTTTGTGACTTCATTGTGTCTACATCATTGATTTATTGGCTTTATCCTTTTCTCTTTATGGTTTAGGATATTAAGTTTGCATCTTTAAAATGTCGTAGACACCTTCTACTACTTGTAAACCACTTGCTGAGTAGTGAGAAGCTTACCGCTATTGGCAAGGTATGATCAGAATGTACCGTGAATGTTTAAATCAGAAACACTTTCCACAATAAAAGACATTGCCATGAAATCCCCTTGCTTCAAACGCATTTACCCCATTGTTCTTGCTACTTTTTGAAGCAATTCTGGAGGCCTCTTTCTTGAGTGTTTTTCTGAAGTGTGATTAAAAAAAAAAAAACAGAAGACAGAAAGGCAGGCGTGTAAAAACGTGATGCTGTGGTCTCCATCCACCTTAATCACAGAATCTTGTACTGTGTGATTTTTGGTTCTTTCACAAAATCAGAATAACCATGAGAGGGAAATGTTTTAAATTGATTCAGGACATCAAGGCAGCCACAGCAGCACGGCTAACTACACTCACAAAGGAACACTCCAGAGCTGCTGCCGGAAGCAGCCAGGCCGTGGGGCTGCTGTGTTTGAAGTGAGGGGAGCGTTTTGGGGGGATTCCTGGCAGTGTGTCTTTTATTGTAATAATATATTTTGAAAGTTTTCATGTTCACTGTATTTTTCGATCATGCCCTTCTTTCTTCCCCGCGTGGTATTTTGCTGCTGTTGTCATACATACACTAGAACCATTGAAATGCATTTTTACTGTTTTTGCTTTTAAAAGCTGCTTTTTTAGAGATTGAAAAAATACAAAGAAAAGTGTCTACTGCAGGTGGTTTCTGTGCCTTACACAGATCCAGGTTCTCGTGTCGCTGTGCTGCCCGAGGACCTGCTTTAGCACTTCCGGGGCCTGGCCGGCCGGCCGGGATGCTCTCCCAGCTTCTGTTTGCCTGGCAGAGTCCGTCCATTTCCCAGGGCTCTCCCTGCCTGCGGTGCTGTCCTGCCATCTGCCGCCCTGCCCGTCTGCGCCTCTGGAGCGAGGCACGCGCCCATCTTTTGTCGTTTATGAGGCGCATCGTCCTTGGTTCTCGGCATCCTGACCACGATGCGCTCAGCGAGGCTCCTGCTTTCCAGATTGTTCTGACCTCACATTTGGGCGTCTTTGGCCGTTCTTTCTTCAGATGCTTTTCTCTTCTGCTTCTGAGTCTCCAGAGACACGCTCTTGTCCCACAGGTCCCTGGTGCATTTTCCTTTGTCTCATTCTCTGTCTGCGTGAGACCAGAAAGCCCAGCCTGGTGACTAAGAACCTGAGTAGCCTCATGTTGTCCCAACATCCCAGCCGTCCTCCTCTGCAGGCAGGCGCCTGGAGCCACTGATTGCTGGCACAGACTCCCCTGCTGAACACTTCTTAACCATAAACTGAACTTCCCAGGAAGCAGAACCAACAGGCAGTTCTCAGAGACTGCTCTCTCAGCTGGGACGCGGAAGGGATTTCCAGCGGGGTCCCTGAGCAGCCTGGGCCTGGCCCCTGCCCCACGCAGGTCCTGAGTGTGCCTGCACTCTGCCCAGGAGGCAGCGCAGACAATGGGAGTTCGCATCCCGGCCCCTCTGGCTGAGCGTGTGTCTTTTCTCCTGCTCCATACTTGATTTATGTGCAGAACCGTCACTGCACTTGAAATGCAGAAGTTCTGTGTTGCCTCCGTTTTAATAAACGACTCCTCGCTCTGAGAATTCTGTTCTCCAGTCGCCTTTCTGCTGCGCTTCCCAACATCTGCTCACAGTCACGTGTCTGGCGCGCGTCGAAGCGGGAAGGCTCTGGCTGCGGCTCAGGCTGCAGTTCTTTGGAGCTGCCCGGTCTTTCACACTAGCAAAGGAGCAAATCCAGGGTCGGGCTCAGCAGCACCTTTCCCACCTCCGCCTGCGTGTGCTCCGCTGTGCACAGAAATGTGTGGACAAGTTGGGAAGCCGTTTTGGAGGTGGGAAGTGCAGAATCTTGCTGGGGTGCAGTTCCAAAGCAGATGAGTTTGTGGAAGAAGCCAGAAGGCTGTGTCCTATCACGAGAGGATTTTAGTTTTACCATAAAGGTGGGAGAAATAGCAGTTTCTTTTTATTAAGAGAAGAAATTAGAAATGTAAAATAGCATAGCATATAGAGTGGTTCTAGCCTGTTTCTTTAAAACCTAAATAGACATTCATGTTCTCGGAGCTTCACAGTCCGAATGGAAACCCCTTGATGGGGGGGCATCCCTCCCCCGTCCAAGCCTGATTGTCCCTTCTGTGTCCCATCATGAAAGGTTCAGAGAGCCCCGCGCACTGCTGCTCTTCACCTGCCAACCGCCTGGCGCTGTGGTGGCATCCAAAGCTGTCCCTCTGGCTCCCACAGATGCACGAGCAGCTCCATGTCACCACTGCACCCTGCTGCCCACGGGGTCTTCTCCTGCCCACCCGCGTGTGGCGCTCACACTTCAGTGTGTACGGTTCGAGTGCGAAGTCTTTAGAATGGGTAACTGTCAGGTCAGGAGGGGTTTGCCTGTTGCCCTTTTAGGCTGTGGCTGAGAAGCACTGTGCAGCTCTCAGGGTGTCCTCCGGGCTGAGCCTGCGGAGTTCCGCACACATCGGGCCTGTGTCTGCGTCTGTGTCTGAGAACACGGTGCCCGTGTGAGGGCTGTCCTCAGCATGCACGAGGTGAAAAGGGCTTAGTGCCCTGTTCTGCGCCCTGGCCCTCAGAGTGCTGTTCTGTCCCTCCCTCCCTTTGCCTGCTTGCTGGGTGGAGGGTGAGGTACTGTCTGGAGGAACCAGTGTCTCCAGGGACCCAGGAGGGAACCTCTCACCACGCTGGCTGCCTGGTGGCTGTGTCCACGGAGAGGAGGAAGGGATGGGGAAGCTGAGGTTTGTGCCTGGGGAGCTGCACCCTCTGCACGTGGAAAGAGCCTCCTTCCTAGGAAACCTACTCAGCCGCACCTGCCTCTGCAAGAGTCTGCAGTTCAGCTGTGCACAGAGCGGTGGAATGTTAAAGCCCTGCTTGTTTTAGGAAGGCACGACTGTGCCTTTGCCTTGCACTCTGATTTTCTCCGAGCCCTGCACACAGAGTAGGGGAGGTGTGGCCAGCCGTTAGGATGACCAGGCACTGACCAGCAGCAAGTCCTCTTGCTGCGGCAGCCACACCGGGAATGCGGTGCAGGCACTCCTTCAGGTGCTGCCGCTGGGGACGGGTGATGGGAGCACTGCGAGCTCAGTGGAGGCCGTGGCCGTGGCAGGCACCAGCACTGGAGACCTCGGGCTGTGCAGGACATTGGCCCAGGCTGAAGTTGCGTCAGAGGTCATAGTTTTTGGTGGCATTCTCTAGTCACACTGGGTGCAGACCATGGTGCCGGCTGCCCTGCCTCCAGCCCCAGGTGACAGATGTGGAGGGTGAGCCAGGAAGCCTGTCTGCTGTTCGAAGGAGGCGGGGCAGCAGGCAATGGCTGCCACCTATCTGGGCTCACGAGGACTTAGGAGGAGGAAGTGGCTCCCAAAGGGCCACGGGAAACCAAGCACAGCGCCATTTACTTTCATTTTTTGGAATTATATAATTTTTAAGAACAAGGACAACTATCCATTGGAGCAGAAGTGAGAATGTCAGTTGCTCACAGGTTGGGCTGACAAGAAAGACGCACAGAGGAACTTTCGGAGATGGAATGCTTGGCATCGTGACCTATGCATTTGTTGAAACTTAGGCAACTGTACATGTAAGATGTGTGCACCTTAACCTTTAACACTGTTTCACATTCTTGGATGATAACATCTGAGAAAAATGTTTTTATTTGTGAAATTTTAGTATACATTCATATATATAAAATTCCTGAGCCTGGAAGTCGACTTTGGCCAGCTCGAGTGGGCAGTGGAAGCCTCGCCTCCCTTCCTACCTGCCCTTACCTCTGCCTTGTGTGTTCCATCACCGGCAGGTTTCAGGGTGCACTGTGCTGTCGCATGCATCAGTGCTGCATCCCTTTTTGTGGCTGAATGAATATTCCACTGTCTGCTCAGACAGTGTTTGTGTGTCCACTGCTTGATGGACATTCGGGCTGTTAGGAACCACACTGCTCTGAACAGGCCTATGCAGGCTTTTGTGTGGTCTGCTGCTCTTTAGAATTGATCTGCAGGCAATAACTTCTCCTGGTTTCCCATCTTCGAGAGTGACTTGAGTTTCCCTTCATAAATCGTATTTTCCCTGGACCTAGGTTTCTGGAATTAACAGTTCGTTTCTTTCAACACTTTAAAAAATTTTTGTCACTTTCTGGCCTTCGTGGTTTCTATTGAAAATCTGCCGTCATTAAGTAGCTTTCCCCATTGATGAGGGATCATTTGTCTTGCTGCTTTTGAGGTTATTTTCAGAGGCTTGACTACTTCACGACATGGTATATAGCTTTACCGTGTTTATCTATAGGCCTGTCTTTTGCCAAGTCACTTACATTTTCAGTCATTCCTATATTTCAGTGCTGCCCATTTTTCCTCTCCTTCCTGGACTACAGTGACACAAGTGTTAGTCTCTTATTGTCCTGAATATTTCTGCTCATTTATTTTAAATCTACTTTCTCTTGATCAATCACACTGGCTAATTTCTGTTGTCATGTCTTCCAGTTCACTGATTCTTTCAGTCTGTCCCTTGTCTTCTAGTTCATTGATTTTTTTCCATCTGTCCCTTCCATTCTGAATCCCCCAAGATTTTTCTTTGTTGTTGTATTTTTCAGTTTTGCCTTTTCCTTTTGTTCTTATCCTTTT
>PVJX010005850.1:0-81976 GCA_004027295.1 Dolichotis patagonum
CATGTTATTCCACTATCGTGTTAAATACAAGTGATGAGAGTGTAAATCTTTGTCTTGTTCTGACAGCAAGGAGAAAGCATTCAATCTTTCAGCATTAAACGTGCTGTCCACTGCAGTTTTTCCTTAGATACTCTTTCTTAAAGCTGAAATTCCTTTCTGTTTGTTCTTTTTTGAGTGTTTTTAAAATCAGGGATGATTTTGGATATTTTTAAATGCTTTTTATATGTCTGTTAAGTGAGCACAAGGTTTTTCTTGTTTTGTTCTGTTTTATGTTTTAATTTGTTAATATGGTTATTTCTGTTAATGAATTTCAAGTGTTAAACCAACCATACATTCCTGGAATAAATCCTAGTTGGTCATGCTATATGGATACTTTCTATAAGGTTTTGGTTTTTATTTACTAAGAAAATTTTAGAATATTTATGTTTCCATGCATAAGAATCTGAAGTTTTCTTGTTTTGTAATACCTTTGTCAGTCTCCAGTACATTAGGGCAGTGCTGGCCTTATACAGTGTATGTATTGGGGAAGTATATCTTCCTCTTTAGTTTTCTTGGAGAATTTGCAAAGAATTGGTATCATTTTTTTCCTTAAATGACTGAGGTAATTCACCATGAAAGCCTTCAGAATCTGGACATTTGTTAAAAGTTTTTAACTACAAGTTCAATTTCTGTAACAGACGGAGAGCTGTTCTGATTGACTATTTCTTGAGTGAGCTTTGATAGTTTATGTTTTTCAAGAAGTTTGGTTTATTGGGATGAAGCTTTCTTAACATTCTTTGTCCTTTTAGTATCCATGAATTTGTAGTGGGCTTATCTCTCATTCCTAATATTTATGTCATTTTTTTAATGGCTATTGTGGTTATCCTGAAGTTTGTCTTCTGAAGCCAGTTATACTATTGTTTTAAACAGTGCCTGTGGTTTCTTCTCTCAGACAGAAAGTTGGAGAAATGAACATTTTGCACAGTGCTGTATCCCCTTGCCAATTATAGATATGTCTACTTTTGGCCATTTACCCCCAGTGACTTCAAATCTTCAAATAGTTTTTTTTTTACAATGTCCAGAGGTTGTAGTTTCTGTAATACTGTTTTTGCCTAGTACCGAATATGTAATCTTTTGCGTTTTTGATTTTGTGGCTTTTATTCTAGCAAAGTGAGATGTGTTTTAATAGCCATCCTCAAAGAATAGAATTGGATAACTTAGCAGTACCCTTTCTTTATTGTTGCCTTTGTTAGATCTAATAGGGAATAGCTCCATCAAATATTTATGATAAATTAAAGGATTTAGAGAAAGGTGAAAGGTAGTGTTGGATTAGCTCTTTTCAATATGTTAATGGGAGAAACTATTACCACTTTCAATATTGAGCATTTTGAGTACTGAATATGTCAAGTTTCTGGATGATTTTGAGTTCTTTTCCTTGTCCTGTGGAAATTTTTCCAGAGAAAAATTATAAAAATGTTTTAAGACTGAAGAAAAATTTCAGTTTTGTAATGTATTTTATACCTAGTCAATTAGTTTTCAGCCATTAATGTTATGATACTTAAATATTTTATTTATAGTGGAGTCTCTTCTGTTCATGCTGATATACATTGCAATTCTAATTGAAAGACACTAGGTTAATTCATCTTAGGGATTTGGACTTCAGTCTGATATTTATTGAGCAGCTATCTCGAGCAACTCACTGTTCGAGGTGCAGAAGGCTTACTGCTAAATAAGCAGCTTATATTTTTTCAAGGATCAGGAATTTGTCTCTGTTAACACTCTGTGGATGGTCAGACTCACATGTACTTTCCCTAATGCCAATTTGTTCGTTTGAAATGACAACTACAGCTGTTAATTAGACTGGTGAAGTTGAACTCAAGAGATTAGTGCGTTTTCTCTTTATAGACAAACCACATGGGAAGCCAAATTACAATCACAAGGTTGCTTGGTGAGAGTAGAATCAAAACAAAGGGACTTGGTCAGATGATACACAATTAGGATACACCTGCCACAAGGACTATTTGGGTTTCCCCTTGGTAGTGCTGAGTAGTAAAGCTTGCCTATGTCTGGGTGTTTGGGCTTATTTCTGTGCTGACCATTTTCCTTTGTTCATGCAGTTTTTTTTTTCAGACCAAACTACAGTACAGTTTACTAAATGATGAGCATGTTGTAGACCTGCTTCCCAAGATTTGAAATCAAATCTTAGATCATTTTGGAAACGTTTTAGAGGCTTCCCAGATTCTGGGCCTAAGAACACGCATATTGACAGTCTCTTGCTTGATTTCACTAGAGTTTGATCTCTTGACCTTACAGCTAGATTCTACTTCAAGGGGAGACCTTTTTTTGCCATATGTCTGTGATGTGATGGGGATGTTTGAATTCCTTCCAGTTCCTTACAGTTGTCCCTATGTACTGCCAATAATATATCTTTACTCTGTTTAAGTAGTTACAGATTTTCCTGCTGTCCTTTATATTATTACTGATGCCAAACCCTTGTTAAGATCAATTCCTACTTAGAACATGTTTTACTGGGAGAGGCTGATTGATCTTAATATGGTAAAATAAACTTACTGAGGCTGATTGATCTTAATATGGTAAAATAAACTTACTTGGGAATGTGGTAAGTATCAACATTTAAAGCTAAATCTTAGAACCCAAACATATGTTTTTGATTTTTTATTAGAGGGCATACTAGAATTCTCTGTAAAAGGAAACTTGGAAAGTAGTTACTTTCAAGGAGGAGTCACATGCCTGGGAATGGGAATGGAGACTCAGACATTGGAATTATAAGCCAGTTTCACTCACTAGATTGTTACATTATTTGCTCAGGTGTCTGTACACTGACTGTTCACAGTCGGGGTTAAAGTACTACCCAGTTTGCTATTTAAAGAAAGCAAACAATGCCTGAGACCCAGTGATAGCCATGTTTGTCATGTTTTCAGTAGTGGTGTAGTGGTGTAGTGGTGTCACAGTTCATGTGTCCACTACAATGTATAGCTAGCTAGGAAGGCTTTGTAGGTGCCCATTTGCAAGTATAATCTCTGAATTTTCTCTGTGTTTATTGTTTTTATGCCAACACCATTCTGTTTTGATTACTATATCTTTGTAGCATTTTTGAATTCAGGTATTACAGTGTTTCCTTTTTGTTCAGGATTTCTTTGGTTATTCTGAACATTTTCTGACTCTATGTTAATCTTGTGTTTAATTTTTCTAGTTCTGTGAGGAATATCATCGGTATTTTAATGGGGATCATTGTGTCTGAAGAATTGCTTTGGGTAGTATGAACATTTTAACAATGTTAATTCTTCCAGTCCATGAGTATGGAATATCTTTCTGTTTTTGTGTCCTCTTCAATTTCTTTCATCAGTGTTTTATAATTTTTAATTGAGACATTTTTCACTTCATTGATTAAATTTATTTATTTATTTTGGTGCTGGGGTCAAACTAATGACCTCACGCTTGCCAGGCAGGCGCTTATGCTGCTGAGCTAAATCCCCAGCCCCTAAAGCTCCTTTTTTTTTTTTTTTTTTTGGTGCTGGGGCTTGAACTCACGACCTTGCGTTTGCCAAGCAGGCACTTACGCCACTGAGCTAAGCCACCGGCAATTAAATTTATTTCTATATATTCTGTGTAATTTTTACAAATGGAATTGGTTTTATTTTTTAGCCAGCTTGTTATTGATGTACAAAATGTTACTGTTTTGTGGTTGATTTTTTTAAAAATCTTACAACCTTACTGGATTCGTCAGTTGTAGTTGTGTTTTGGTGGGGTTTTTATTAAAGGAATTTTACATACAAGATTATATCATCTACAGAGACAATAAACCTTTCCTTTCCCAAATTTGGGCATCAGGTATTTTGTCTCAGCCACAGATAAAAAGTAATTAAGACACCTGTATTAGTCAGGGTTTTACTAGAGAGAACAGATACAACACGAGATACACAGATGTAAAAGAAACAACAAGATTGGATTACCATGGTCAGCCACAGAGTCAGATGAGGAAGCGTGCGGAGGGTGTCTACACACTGGAGGCCAAAGGATTCAATCCAAGGTCTGGAGTTCACCCTAGTGTCTTGTGCAAGTCCACAGCAGTAAGCTGATGGGTCTGTGACAGAAGGCCAAAGGCCCTACAATGAAAGGCTGAAGAGTCCATGCCAGAAAGCTGAAGAGTCTACACTGGAAGGCAGGAGTCAAGATCCAAACCAAAGGGAAGACTGGAGCTTCTCCAAAGAATGGAATGCATTCGTCCTTCCTCCTTCCCTTTTATACCTCCAGGTGATATAGAGCCACCCTAGGGTGGGTCTTCCTCTACCCCTCTGGGTGTAGAGTTGCTAAACCCATTTAGTTAAGCTTCTAAATGTCTCAGGTTGACACAATCAATCAACCACTACCATACCCTTTGAGCAGCTTCCTCTATTTCTCCCATTCCCTAGGCCCTGGTAGCTATTATTCTACTCTTTTCTTCTATTGATATTTTTAGATTCCATATGTAAGTAATATATCACATTTGTCTTTTGTGTATCTGCTACTTTCACGTAGCATAATGTCCTCTAGGTTTATCCATGTTCTTAACAAATGTCAGAATTTCTTTTATGACTGAAAAATACAGAGTCCATCAAAGGAAAAAAATGCATACATCAGGAAAAGAAAAACAAATATTTTAATACTAAGTTTATTACGACATTGTGAGATTAATACAAGTTACCTTTGGCCTTCACAATTATAAGAGGTGTCAAAGTGGTGGTCCTTACCTTCTAGACATTAATTAGTATGGCAAACTGGTAGAGTGTGCATACTCTTTTTGGTGGATTCTATATAATCTAGTATGTGTGCTTGTGTGCATGTGTTACATTCTCTTCGTTCAGTTGTTGATGAGCATTACCCCCTTTCCTAAAAATAAGACCTAGCTGGAAAATATTCAACCTTGAAAACTAGAGATCAAAAATGCCCGCCTCAATCAGCCTGTTGTTGCCTTACCTGCTATCAGTATTCTTTTGTTCTGTGGCTACTGTGTAAGTGGGTAAGACATGAACTAAACAAAATAATTCACAAAATGCAAAGACAATCAAAGCCACAATGAGGAACTATCTATACTGTTTAAAGATGGCTATTAGCTGGGTGTGGTGAGGTATGCCTATAATCCCAGCACTCTGGAGGCTGAGGCAGGAGGATCATTGCAAGTTTGAGACTAGCCTGGGCTACAAAGTGAGTTCAAGTCCAGCTCGAACTGCATAGTGAGACCCTGTCTCAAAAAAAAAGATGGCTATTAAAATAACAAAAGCAAAACAAATATATAACAAGTATTGGCAAAGGTGGAAAAGGGATCTTTGTGAAAAAATGCCATTAGAGTTTTGATAGATATTGTATTTACTCTATAGATTACTTTGAGTAGTATAGATACTTTAAGGATGTTTTCAATTTAAGGCCAACATTTCCTCATACTAACGCCAGATAAAGATACTATAAGAAAAGAAAATTACAGGTAAATAAATGGAAAAATCCTCAGTAAAACACTAGCGAACTGAATTCAGCAGTATCTTAGAAGGATTGTACAGTATAGTAGAGTTTATCCCTGCAAGGCAGAAATGACTCCGTATTTATGAATCAATAGACATTAAAAGACTGAAGGATAAAAATCATGTGATCTTAATAGATTTAGGAAAATTATTTGACAAAATTTAACATCCTTTTGTGATGAAAACTGTCAATAAACTAGATAGAAAATGCACTCACCATATAACAGGCCCACAGCTAATATCATCCTCAACAGTAAAAAGCTGAAAGCTTTCCTCTAAGATCAGGAGCAAGACAGAGTTGCTCACTCTTAGCCCTTCTCTTCAACATAGGTCCAGAAATCTTAGCCAGAGCAGTTAGACACGAGAAAGAAAAGATACTCAAATTGGAAAGGAAGAAGTTAAACTACCTTTGCAGAGGATGTGTTCTTATGAGGAAATCCAGAGACTTCACCAAATAACATTAGAACTAATAAATAAATTCAGTAAAGTTTTAGGATACAAAATCAACATAGAAAAATCAATTCCATTTATGTATAGTATTTAAGAAAGTTATTAAGAGAACAATCCCATTTATAGCAACATCAAAGTAAAATATGGGCTCTGGATGTAGTTCAGCGGTAGAGGTGCTTGCCTAACATGTGTGAAGCCCTAGGTTCTATCCCTAGTATCCCCCAACCCCAAAGAATGAAATACTTAGGAATAAATTTAACCAAAGATATGAAAGCCTTATACACTAGAAACCATAAATCATTGATAAAAGACATTTAAGAAGACACAAATAAACGGAAAGGTATTCTCTGTGCTTGGGTTATTTAAAAGGCATTTCCACTAGTTAGGGTGATATGTGTAATGTTCATGTAGAAAGCAAATATTCCCTCTTTTATTTCTATATTCATTTTAGACATTCTTTGCTGAAGTAACAGCTTGTTATGAGCATGAGTATAGAAAAAAGATTTTTATTCATATTTAAAGAACATCAGTAATAAAAACATTTCCCTAGCTGTGACAAAGAACAGCCTTTGTTTAAGGGTTAGGTATGTCTAAGGAAGTGACTCTTGTTAAAAACTAAGGAATAAAATATAATTCATCTTATCTTGTGTAAGGAAAATTGTCCTAACTTGCAAGCTGCTGAGTGCCTAATTTACATTTAAAGCTGAAGTAATGAAGCCTTTATTTTTTGCCAGAAACTCCCATTTCTCTCCCAAATATATTCTCTCAGAAAAAAGGCTCACTATTTTGCATGGCAATGTGTCTTTGCTGATGCAGAAAAGCAACATAATTCAGGATGAAGGATTAATTTAAACTTTCTTATGTGCTCTTTTGCAGATAATTAAAATTATTTCTAGGGATCAAAAGGTGGGTTTGCAGAGCACACCAAAAAGAATAGCTTTATCCTGGTGAATAAAGGAAGGATATACTCTTTTTTTTCTTACTGAGGGCAAGCAAGAGGTTCCTGAAAATAGGCATGAATATAGAATTTAAGTCTGATAACTTTAGACTTCATAGAAACTATAGCGTCTGGAGGCCTGAAATTGAGGGTGTATCTATGGTAACTTTTTGAAATAAAAATTATGCTTATTTAAATAAATCTATAAAACAAGTGACCATTTAATTTGTGCTAGAAGCTGATACTACTGTTTTTCAATTTAGTATCCCTAATTTAATAGAACATTTGCTGTGTTGCAGATAATAAACATGCTTTAGAGTCTCCCTCCCTCCCTCCCTTCCTTCCTTCCTTCCTTCCTTTCCTGGGGATCGAACTCACAACCCTGTGTTTGCCAGGCAGGCACTTATTCCACTGAGCTAAATCCTTGGCTCAAGGATGTACGTCCTCTTCCACCTTGGCTGGATTTTTTTCTAACTATTCATCACCTTTCTGATTTTCAAACTCAGAAATTGTTGCTGTCCATCTCCCTGGGACTCCCCACTCACATCTCATTCACCTTCCCCAACTTCACTGCTGACTGTTTGATACCATCAGTATATGCCTTCATTCTAAAAATCTTTATGTCTGTTCTGACATTAGCTTTTATCTTTCTTTCCTATTTTTCAACCCCAATTTGGTCATATCCCCAGCAGGATTGAAATATAGTTTGTGCAATTTGCATGTGTGAAACTGAATAAAATTTTTGAAGTTGCCCCAAAAATGCACAGAAGTAAATTTGAGAACATGCAAGTTAAGTTAACAAGATTAGATAGGAGAAGTTAGCATCATATCTTGCAAGTGCATACAAATATATGTGAGCTTTCAAACATTCTATGTGTATGTACACCTTCCACTCATATAAATGTAAATTACAGTTAATCTAAGAAGTTGGAATTGTTAGGCTGCTCAAGAACTTTCAAAAGTTCCAATATGGTTGCACACTTCAACACAAACAGACAGTGTGCATACTATCAGTTGGTGACATAATCAGTCATTTATTGAACACCACTTTGGATCTGTGAACAAATGGACTTACTTATAGCCTTTTATAATCTTAACTGGTTGTAAAGATAAAATCTTCTGTCACTGGAGCTTAAGTTAAGAGTTTCAGATCATAGGTAGCAGTAGCAGTCAACTGGTAATTCCTGAAGCCAGGTATTTTTTGGGCCTCAAGGTTATCCCAGATGCGGTAGGATTGTCATTGACCCTCCCAACCCTGGCAGACTGGCAGTTAGCAGTTTGGTGGAAGCAAAGACAACTTTCCAGAAAGCAATTGGAACTTTTGTTCTGTGAGTAAACTACGTTTGCTTAAGTAAGTCTTCAGTTACTCTTTTATTTTTTTGAATGTATCTCTGGGCTTATCCTGTGTTTTTATCTTTTAGGAAAGAACATGTGCTTTGACAGTATGTTATATTCTTTCAATTTATGAGATGTAAACTGGAATATTTTAAGTTTTGTTATTGTGTAGAGTTCTGTGAACAAATGTTCAAAAAATGATCTAGTAAATTTAGCATTATTTTACTCCTGCTTAATATCCCTTTTAGTGGAAGTTTTTAGTTTTTTTGTGATCATCATGGTCATACTTAAGATGTATTTAATACTATATAATGAGTGGTTGAATTTTCTATAGTGGTTTCAGGCATACTTGGATAAGATAAGAAATAGACCCAAATATTGAGGTACTTTTATAGCAGAAAATATCAAAATTACTACCTCAGTTTTTCAGAAATCAGAAAGATTTTATATATAAAAGTGAATACTATAAAGAAAAAAATCACAATAAATCTTGCATTTAAAAATTTAGTAAATACTACAAATACAGAAAATCTAGAAACATAGCATAAGTTTATTGTTAGATATACATCTGTAATTTTTCACATACTTTTTGTCTATATTTTTCTGTATTCTTATTGATACACGTTGGTGATACATAATGATTACATTTTTTAATTTTAAGATTTGTTTTAAAGATTAGCCTGTATGAGTTGAAGTTCAAAGTAAGACTATGATCATTATTCATTACTTCTTTTCTTCCCAACAGTAATACTTTGAGGTTTCTGTGGCCAAGGCTGCTTTTTAATAGTGTGTTCTCCAAACAGTTGTTAAGCAACCCCCTCCCCAATACTGCAGACCACATCTGTTCTCACTGTTGATTAGCCAGAGGGTGGAGAAAGAAGAGAGGCTGTAGCATGTGTAATTACCAGTAATTAATTCTTGTTGAGTCTCCTCATTTCCTTCTATTCTAACTCCACCTACTCTTCTTCCTGTCTCTGTTGTAAATTCTATTTCATGTTAGCTACTTGTGGAAAATAATCTTGATGGGTATACAGCTGTTTGCCTAAAATTTTATATTCACCTTACATTGAAGCTTTTATTTTTCTTCTGGTGGCAGAATCTTGGGACAAGTCATACTAAGTAAGAAAATATAGAAGTAACTGATCATATGTCTTGGGGCTAAGTTTCCTGTGTTCTTATGTTGTGTTTTTGTTGTTAATATTTTCAACTCTTAAAAAACATATCTGGGGCTGGGGATTTAGCTCAGTGGCATAAGCGCCTGCCTGGCAAGTGCGAGGTCGTGAGTTCAATCCCCAGTAACGAAAAAAAAAAAAAACAACCAAAAAAAAAACCCATATCTTCTCTATTGAAGGAATTATTGCAAAGTATGATTAAACATGAGGAAGACAAATATAAGACATAATTCTGGTCCTCAGTGTTAATATGCAGTGCATTTAGGACATAAATGATGTACATAGAAATATAAACATGTAAATTAACACATAATAGCATATAATAATTTTTTAAATTGCCAAGACTGCAGTGGAAGTTGTATTCTAAAATTTTTTTCTCTTTTGAATAAAGTAAGGCAAAAGGAAATAATAATTTGAACATTTTTAGTTAATATAATATAGTATATTTTTAGTTAATATAATATAGTCATAGTAAAAGAGATCTATCATAGTTTTGTTCTTTAAAGAAAGTTTATAATATATCTAATTTTCAAACTTTAAAAACCTAAATTTCTGGGCTAGGAATTTAGCTCAGTGGCACAGCACCTGCCTGGCAAACATGAGGTCCTGCAGTTGATTCTCAATACCCTCCCCTCTCCCCAAAGCCTAAATTTCTAAGATATGATCATTCTTGTGAGTTGGCTTTTTAGGAGGATGGAAGTTTAAGCAAGACATTTTAAAAGTTGTTCCTTTTGTTTTAAAATTTATTTAATGAGAAATGACATTATAACTAATAGACTTTGGTAAGGGGATTATTTACAAAAGTATGGCAGACTGTAGTGAAATCACAAGAGAATTTGTGAATTCTGGGGCTAGAAATAGCGAGGCTGTTATCTTCTTAGAGGACAGGAAAGAATGGATATTTAACCCAAAATGAGGGAGCTAGGTATAGAAAGCCTTCCAATAGTGGTGAATGGGTCCAGCCAGCCCCTGCCTCACTGCTCAGGAGAGAAGCAGTGCCATAAATAACTGCTCTCACTCTCCTTTCTTCCTTCTCTCCTAGTGAATGCAGTGTTCCCCATTAGCCAAACCCAGCTGGAAATTAGGGGCAAGAGAGAGCTTTTATTTTAGACCACAGGTCAGCTAGCCCTTTCAAGGGAGAAGGGTGGAGCACAGGTAAGATCTATTTGGCATATTTGAAGACTTTTAAAAGTTTGCCTAACATGAAAAATTTCTTAGTGGTTAATATCATCTTGTGTGTTAAATAATCCTGAAACAATAGACATATGTGTGGAAGTAGTATGCTTTATGACAAATCAGTCACTTGTCAAGTATGTGCACAGAAATTATATCAAGATTATTCCAGTTGTGGATATTGGTTAATGATTTTGAAATGGGCATATTTTTGTCCATGTGGGAAATTTGATAATGTCTGGAGACATTTGTGTATGGGCTTTGTTATTAGGATTTGGTGGTGGATAGTGAAGTGGAAGGGAAAATAGCAGAGTGCCTTTTGATTCCCTTAGTTTAGTACTCTGATGAGTGCTGAAGAATATAACTGAAGAAATGGCCATTACTTTTGGCAAGAAGAGATTTTACTGACTTTTGAAAGAAAAAATTAAGCTCTAAGAATGAAGCTGCAAGGTGGTATAGGTTTTACATACTGAGTATAAAGTAGGAGGTAGTTGTCAAGACCTAACAGATAAAGAAATAAAGCCACTGTCAAAAATTGGTGCACACTTGTAATCTTAGCACTCGGGAAATGGAGGCAGGAGGATCCTCATGAGTTCGAGGCTAGCCTATGCTATGTAGTTTAAGGCCAGCCTCAACTACATAGACCCTGTCTCCAAAAACAACAACAACAAAAAAAACGGAGGAGGGGGTACAAATTGTGACCTCCTTGAGAGGCGTGAACTACATTTTATTCATCTTCAAAAAGTTAAAGTGTCCTATCTTGTGAAATGCAGACTGTTAATGTGTATTTGTCAAGTGAATGAGTAGTGCTTATTTGAGAAGCAGTGGGTGCTGCAGTTGCAAAAAAAGGAAGGCATTTTTTAGACTTTCCTAATTTAGAACGCATGTTGTTTTTATAGTAATAGTGGTCATAAATTAATTGAGGTTCATCTGCTTTTTTTTCTCTCCCCACTCTGTGATAGATAGTTGTCATCCATTTAAAGATGGTTCATAAAACATTCATATTTGCCATTAGAGTCAGCAAACCAGTCATTTTTCTTTAACAATTTCTTAGGTAAATCAAGAGCAGCCAGGAATATACAATTTATCAAGTTGTTCCCTACACTATTCAGGCCTGGTTTAGCTAAGTGTAAAATCACTACAAGTTTTGAGTAGGAGGCTAATGTAATCTCTTTTGGGTCCATGACACTTTTGACTATCAGGTGAAAACTGGATTCTTTGTCAGAACAGTGTCCATATATATATATATATGCATGAGTCCAGAATTTTATAGATCGACACTGGGCTCATACATTGAATCATAGCTTATAGTGGGAATATCTGTAGTTTGAAAAAGCGCATTCAAAATTAATGTTGTTATATTTCATATAGGTTTTAATATCTAGTTTTAAAATAGAAACCTTATGATGGGGATTTAGCTCAGTGCCATAAGCACCTGCTTGGCAAATGTGAGGTCGTGAGTTTGATTCTCTAGTACCACAAAAAAAAAAAAAAACCTTAGAAGGTAAAATGACAATGTATTGGCAGATGGAGATGATGTAAAAAAAGACGATTTTATCCATGTTTGTTAGTTGGAGTCATGGCAGAATCTTAAGGGATAGGGAATTGTGGGTATTATTTTATTGTTGTTGTTTGTCCAAAAAGAATTAACACTAGCTGGTTTTGAGGCCCTCTGCCTCAAAAAATAGATATAGGCACTTCATATCTTCAGGTCTTATGCATCTTAACAGAGAGAAAACTGTAGACAGACCCACTGAGAAGGAGCAACTGATTGGCATGGACAGAAGATGAAAGGAGACAAATAGACAAATTTTGTAAACACTTGCTTAGCTTGAACCTAATGTCCTTTTGTCCTTTTCCTGGTTTAAGTCTTAGCATCTCCATTAAACAGAAACCAAGAAACTTGATTTTTCTGTTTGATAAAAGTTCTTGGAAAAACTTCAGTATTCTCTTACTCCATCTTCTGTGGCATTGAGGAGGGCTGTTATTTTAGAAGTTATTATTAGTGTTTCTTGTATTCCTGTTAATAATCTCAAGCTGACATGTTTTTGACTAACCACCAAAGCGATAGGTATTTTTGTCCAGCTACCTAAGCAATAAAACCAAGTACGTATTGCTGTAGTAACCAGAGTTGTGGGATTTCTTTTCCTGCACAGGATATTAACTAAGCAAAAAATTTAAAAGAACGAAGACAATGAAAGTGATGTTTGCTAGTGGTAGTTTGAGATATTTCAGGAGAGTTGAGATGTGAAGAACAGCAATGGCCATATTTAGAAAGCTGCCTCAAACCCAAGAGTATCTATTGAAGAAAACTTGATGACAGACTTTTTTCCTTTTCATGAATCATTGTATTCCTATAAAAGCGAAAATTCCTCTTCATCTAAACAAATGGCTTCCACATCTGTTTTCTTAGTTTCTCAAAAGGGTATCTTCAGCTTGCATTTTTTAAAAAATTGTTTATCTGTTTAAAATGAAATATTGTCAAAAGCCATTTATACATCAAAATCCAACTTGATTTTCAGCTTATAAGAATTGTTTGAGAATGATCTGGTAGCAGTTGTGATATGTATAAGGGAAAAAAGAAAACATATTGTGTTCACCATAGGTAAGCTCTCCCTAATTAGACTGTGTAAATGTTTTTTGATTTATATTTAATTTTATACACCCTTTGGTTTGGGGAGCTGATTGAGTAGGTAACTCATTGGTTGCACATCTCAACGTTTTAGTGTTCTATCTAGGTTTAGCGTTCTATTTAATAGCATATTAGTCCTATTGACTAGGACCAATCTGTAGTTGTCTTGAATCTGCTTTATTTATGTTCCCGTGTTCACTTTTCCCCCTACTATATCACTAGGAGAAACACACTAATAAATCATTTGTAAAATTCTATGTGCACTCTTCTAAAGCATTCCTTTAGCTCCCGTCTTATCTGAGTTTGCACACCCTCAGGGATTTTGGCTTTATCTTTTTAAATCTTTAGTGTCTTCTTGGGTGACAGGCTGCCATGTCCTTGAGCCCATCCTGCCATTTAAAAATAAAGAATGAGAAGCAGCTGAAGTGCTGGCTGTTGTGCAGCTGACAGGAATCTGATCTACTGCTTGGATTCTTTATCTGGGTACCGATGACATGCCAGTGGTGTGTGGCTTGTTCTAGCCATGTGACTACAAGACTTAAGAGAGTGGGAGCAGAGGAGGTTGTTGGGGAAAGACCTTTTTGTTTTATATGTAAATGCTGGAAGAAAAGTTGTTGATCAGCACATGGAGTTCCATGCCAGGTGCCATGACTCCTAGCTTGTTACCATCCTGTGGAATTTCAGGGCTGCCTTGGAGGTTTTTATCTTTTAGAGAAGTTGTACAGGCCCCTCCCAACACAACCATACTCTGAGCTGTGTAAACAGTGACTTGGCTCAGAGGTTAAAGATCCATGAGAATAGTGAAACATTTGATGTTATAAGGTCTAATTAGTGGCAATGGCAATTAATGTAATTACTCATGACCAAGTTTCTATGGAAAGATCTGAAGAATATAATTTGAATACTGAACAGAAACTCTTCTCCCATCTTTTCCTTGACTGCGTTAGTTTGAAATCATAACTGCTAGCAAATAACAGCATACTAAACAAAAAAACAAAACACTGTCCCCTTCAGTGCAGAAGACGGGCAGTGAAAAGGATGGTTACATGGGAGCTCTCTGCTTCTGATACAGATTGATTGGTGGTTAGTCTTCCTATTGAGCACATCAGCATTGCCTCAAGACAGGGAGCCATAGCAGAGGTTTTTCTTGCTATTTTTGAGCCGCAGTCTGTAGTTGTTTGGTGGCTTATAAAAAGGCAAGGTGCTCTCCCTTTTTGACCTTGTTCAGAGGATTAATACAATTATTTGTATTACACGCTAGCCAGCTGTTAGGATCGTTCTCATTAAAGGTCACTATTTGGTGCCTGGCTGTCTCACTGGCAGCTTGCATTGGATTTGCTTGTGGCCTCTAGTTTGTGTGACACCTGCCAATTGTGACAGAAAGAATGGAGACCTGATAGCTGAAAAGGAACGGAAGGTACTAGAGGAGGAATGAAGGATCAGGTGCACCTGTCACTCTAGCACCATTACCATAGTTTTGGTGTTGACTTGCCTAGTCTCCCTTTTTTCCCACTGCCTTTTCAGTGAGCTGTGCCATCCATTTCAAAGGGCTCTGTTATCATCTGAATGCTGACATTGTTTGGATTTATTCATATATTGTATCTTTGTTGAGCATTGGATTTCTTGTACCTGAAATACCCTACATCCCTTCTGTCAAGCCTCTTCTGTCTGCCTTCCCATGAAATCTGCTTAGATGTCCCAAAGGCATATCCTATTTGATTCCAAAAGTGTTCTTATGGTTCTCCACACCTATGTCCCTTCCAAGATTCCTTGTCTCAATGAAGGACAACACTGTTTACCCAGTTGTTAAGCCAGGAACATGAGTATCATTTTTGATTCCTATCTTTTCCTCATGCCCCAATTCAGCCTGTCACCAACTCCTGTAGATTGCATTTCCTAAATATCTGTAGTTCTCTATGTCTGGTGCTGCTGCTGTTATGCTCTTCAGGTCTCAGTGTGTCTCCTTGGACATTGTGCGTGGCCGCAGCAGGGGAGAGGAGAGATTCTAAGATTTTTTTTCTCCTATGTTTCATTGTCAGAGAGACCTATTTAAATGGTCAATCTATTTATGCAACTCTCTGATTTAAAGTCCTTAATGTGGCTTACAAGGCTCTTCGCAGGCTCTATCCCACCCACCCTCTGTGCCTTTTCCCTGAACATTGTAGTCTCAATGATTTTTATTCTCTTCCTGTTGAAAAAAAAACTATTAGCTTTTTCAAAAACTTAGTTTTCTGTAATCACCGTCAAGAGTTTCCTCATTTCCTTTGGATCTTCATAAACTTTCCTTCCCATCCTCCTCCTATAATTCTCTGTGATTTACTTTCCCCTTACATGTAGTCTGTTTCTATGAATTTCTAACTTCTGCCCTAGAGGCTCTTTTGTGTGTGTGTGTGTGTGTGTGCGTGCGCGTGTGTGTATTTTTCCAGTTGCCTATTTACCTTCCTACGCTACTAAATGTTATATGTACCTTATAAGAGAGAAGGGATCATGTCTGAAGTATTCATCTTTGTGTTCTCTACCATTTAATACATGAGAATTGTTCAAGAAACACTTCGGTGCATGAACCAAGTGACTTCTTTTGCAGTTCTAAACAAAAAGAAAATACAGAGCTTTCTGTAAGTCATACCAAAGTCTCATGCTTTGGCCAATTTGGAGAATGGAAATGTCAAGTTTGAAAGTGAGGGGAATTTTTTTAGTATGGTGTAGCTAAAGTTTACATAACCTTTGTATTGCTTCTCCATATTCTGAACCTTTAATGTAAATGATTATTTTTCTCAACTTGATCTCTGTTTCTCTGGATTTTTCCCAGAAAAAGTATAAAATATAATGGGAAGGGAGAAAAAGTAACTGATAAATGGGAATCTGTGATATTAGTGATTCTTAAAAATGTTTCTTCTAGTCAGGTGTGATGGCATACACCTGTAATCCCAGCACTTGAGAGACTGAGGCATGAGGATCACCATGAGGCCAACCTGGGCTACATGTGAGTTCAAGGCCACTCTCAATTATATAATGAGATCCATCTCCAAAAGAGAGAGAGAGACAGACAGACAGAAAAAGTGTCTTCTTGAGCATGCCTGAATTTGTGTCTATGAAACATTGTTTTCTGGGCAGGTGACATAATTATACTTTCTTAAAACTAGAACATCTTGTTGAAAGATTATTTCTTGGAGTGGGAACGCTATATATATTAGTAATAGCTAGCTCATAGAATATATTTTCTGAACTTCTAATAAAATGGAGGATGGGGCAAAGGGTGTCTTTTATAAAAAAAGAATAAACGAAGCAGTATTATAAGAGGGCATATATGCTGGGGATTTAGCTCAGCAGCATAAGCCCCTGCTTTGTGAGTGCATAGTCGTGAGTTCAATCCCCAGTACCAAAAAAAAGGGCATATAGAAAATATGGTTAGTATAAAGCAGAATTTAGTATGTAGCTCTATTACTGGATAAAGAAATTGCCTTCTGTGATAACTTAAAAGGTTCTGTTTCAGGCTGGGGTTTAGCTTAATGCTAGACTACTTGCTTAGCATAAGCAAAGGTTTGTGCCCAGCAGCACGCGCGCACACACACACACACACAGTTTTCATCTTCTTACCTCCTTTTAAATGGAGAGTAATGAAAGGCAGTCCAATGACTGTCTTGTTATGCACAAATCCTAAAAAGATTTCCAGAAATCAGAAATGCTTCTGTCAAAATGGTGACATCAGCACATTGGGTCAGTCTTCTGGTTCTCCAGGCCACTGAATAATATATGCTCCCCAGGACTGAGCTTTGGGCCATGTGCTTACTAATGACAAGTGGCAGCATGACATTTTTAGGGGTTGGGAGCTCAAAGTTTTCTAGTCAGATTTTCCCATGACCTCAGTTATAAAGAAAATGTTGCAGATTCTAGAAAATACTAATGTCCTTTCAGCTGTATTATCTTGATTGCAATGCTTCAGAATTGCCCAACTTCATTATCTGAGCATAGCCAGCCTGCCGCCTTCTTCTAAAATAGACAATTATGATCAATTAAGTACTTTCAGGCCTTATGGAATACTTAATTTTATTAGTCACTTATTTGTGCTTTGAAAGAGTTAATGGTAGCTACTCAAGCCATTATTAGAAATTAGAATATATCCCAAAATAGAAAGGCTATTTCCTTTGTGTGTGGCACTGTGGTGGAAATGCCAAGCATAGTTTTTACTGAGTTAAAGGGTGAGGAAAGGCAGGGTGGGGGAGAAAGTTACATGTAAATCATTTAGCCATTAACCTAATGGGTGGGTTTATAAATCCTATTACTATAAGCCCTTTTCATTTCCACCGAGGCCTGGTGTATGCTTGATCCCACTAATGTAAAATTCATTCCATCTAAGTGATTATTGAAGTAAGACATTTTGAGTCAATTTTAATCAGGTTGTGTGAAACTTGCTTGAGCACTGATGTTTAGTAAAGTATGGACATAGTTTGGCCATGTCTTAATTAGCCCGCCAGATGAGTTATCCTCAGAATCAATCAGGGAGCCAAATCGCTGAGCCTTTTTGACATGTACAGTGCATGTTTTATTGGGAGGGAAATATACTTGTATTGTGGCCAGGGGCTGAAAATGCTTGACTTAAGAGCAAGGCTAAGGCCTTTTTGGGTGGGAATATTTCTAGTCTTGTGGACATTTTGTGACTCCTAAGGAATATGAATGCTGTATTCATTTGAGTAATTTGGGCATCCTCAGTGGTATTTACATTTAAGCCAATCAAAGTTTCAAATTTGATATGTACTGTCTTCCCAGAAAAATCCATATAGGCAGTGGCACTCTTGAGATTTTCAGATTTCTTGACTGACTACATTAATGTCTCCTGTTCTTATTTCAATCTTAGTGTCTTAGGGCTTTTTTTCTATTGGGAATTTAATATATTAAGAATACCAAAAAGCAAAAAAAAGTACAGGCTTGTAGTTGAGCTTTGTGTTGGAGAGTAGGTTGGGCTCAAGTGTACTTAAAGCCAGCTCTACGAGCAGGTTCAAGTTAAGCATACAAGATGCGAACTTCTAAACCAGAGGTTTGAGTGGAGAAGGACTAGAGAATAAGAATGTTGTGAAACAAAGGTTTCTTTACTGGTGAAAGGAGAGGATTTAAAAGTCAGAGTGTAAAGTGAGTTTTAAAAAATCCTCAGGACAAGTAAATATTCACATGGAGGACAAGAAACTGCACAACAAGGGAGAAGTTCACTTTCAGGTTTCAAATATTTAAAGCCATAATTAAAACGCTATCAGATTTTAGGGCAATAATTGAAAGATATTCATAAATATCATTAAATGTGCCTGTTGGGGAGGAGAAACCTTTCATAAAGTGTTGTTTATTCGACATTATTTTGTATTTATTTACACATGAGCTTACCAGAAGGTCTAGGTTGTAAACTAAGGATTTAAAACAAAATCAGTTTATCTGGAAAGCAAGAGTTGTATGGGAGAGGTACATTTGCAGTGAAGTTTATAATTAACAGGACTTTATCACTGGGGCAGAAATTCATTTCTCTTGAGTGAATTTTGTTTATATAAAATACATTGTGTTTAAATATGGGCTTAAAACTGATTCATTCTTCATTTCTTGTATGGAGAGAGCCAGCATTTAAATATGTACAGTGTGGGGGTTTAATTGCAGCCCTTTGTAACCAACTTTAGGGTTTACTTGTGGGGATGTCTTTTTGATTGATAGTGGCTTTGTTTTTTCAAGCTGGACCACTGAGGTTTTCCTTCTTTTACTGTATCCAAAGAGACAACTCACTGCATTACTGCTGTGTGCCAGGGATTATATTAGGTTTAATTACTATGATGTGATTTCTGTCTATAATTTGCTTATATTCTCTTAACCTTACTTTTTATAACAGAGTGGTACATTGTGATATGCACAGGCTACTTTGGTAGGCACATGGGACCAGCATATTCATAAGTGTTGGGTTGTGGGTACCAGAGAGGACTTTTCTGGTACTGTGAAGTTCTTTAATAAATAGGTAGATGGAAGGTAATAAACCAACAGTTATTGAGTACTTTTGTTCTAAGATGTGTGTGTATTTATATTTATTTACATTTAATCATAGTAGTCCTAGTATAAGGAAGCTTCATTTATTACCTTAATTTTATAATTGAGGAAGTGGATGCTTAGAGGTTGTATTGTTTACCTGAGGTCACACAGGCAAACAATAGAAGCAGTGCAATTAGACTTTGAACTCAGGTAGCTTGTGGTAGGGTTCTCCAGAGAAACAGAAACCAATAAAGGGGGATGTGTGTGTGTGTGTGTGTGTGTACGTACAGTGCTCATATATAGAGAGATTGATTTTAAGGAATTGAGTCACGTGATTGTAGGGTTTGACAAGTCCAGAATCTGAAGGATAAGTTGGAGATCTGGGAAAGAATTGATATTTCAGCTCAGATTTGAAGGCAATTGGCAAAATTGCGTCTACCTCTGAGGACCTTAGGCTGCTTTACTCTAAATTGATTTATTTAAATGTTAATCACTTTAAAATACTTTCACAGTGACATCTACACTGGCATTTGACCAGATATGTTAGTACCGTGGTTTAGCCAAGTTGCACTTAAAATTAATCATCACATAGCCTAACTGCCTAACCTATAGTTTTAACCACTGTTGGGAAACAACATGTGCAAAAGATAGAAACAATATTTAGGCCTAAAATATTTAGGGAAGGCTGGATTGTAGAATGTCTATGGGAAGTATTAGAAGATAAGGCAGGCCTCAATTAGATCATGAATCTTAGTATCAAGCTGAGGGCTTCTGTTTCGTGTGTGTGTGTGTGTGTGTGTGTGTGTGTGAAGAAGTGCATTTTGGAATGAACACGGACAAAAAGCAAAGAATGCCTTGGGAATTAGTGATGCTGGAGACTGATAGGCTGAGGAGTAAGGGTCTAGGAATGACAGAAATACTGAGACCAGCTCACTGTAGTGTAGGGCATATTGATTCATTGGATTAGAAAGAAACCTGATCCTTTGTTTTGGTCAGAGGTTCTTAGAGTGGCCATTTACTGTGTTTGGAGGAGAAGGGTGGGGTTTAGAGTAAATGCTCTTGGGATGGACAATTGAGTAGGAGTCTAGAGCAAGAGAGGAGTCTTAAAATGTATCAGTAATTCTCAACCAGGGCCATTTTGCCCTCAGGAAACATTTGGCAGTATCTGGAGATAGGTGGGGCAATGAGAGTGAGCTTGTGCTTATGTATGTACTCATGCATTACTGAAATCTAATGGGTAGAGGGCAGGGATGCTGCTAAACTTCTTTCAGTGAACACAGGATAACTCTCTATGACAAAGAATTATCTGACCTAAAATGTTAATAGTGCCAAGGTTGAGAAACCCTGTTATATTTATGTATGTGTGTGTGTATACATACATATATATATACACACATATACATGTATATACATGTGTGTGTGTGTGTGTGTGTGTGTGTGTGTGTGTGTATATATTCATATTCCTCGGGGTGGAAAAGAAATCTTAGCAAAAAATGTTAAAATTCTATGCACTGTAAATAAACTTACCTACTTATACTAAATGCATAAAGTAATGCATAGACAACTTGTGAGCACTAACATAGTTCTAATTATTTTACAATCATACAATAGCCTTCAAAGGTAACCTAGAACATGGAAATACTGCCTTAATGTTAATTACTTGTTGTGGATATATTAGTGCTCTTTTTTCCTAGTATTAAAGAAGTGAATGTGGTTGAAAGACAGAACAACTAAATATAGACATTTCCTCATATTAAACTTGTATTCTAGATTTTTTGATCTGAAAGAATTCTCAACTTCTTTATATTATAAAGAAAATACTGAGAACTGGAGAGGGAAACCAGCTTGATCCCAAATCCTTTAGTTGATAATTGGCAGTTTAAACCAATACTCAGATTTTAGAGCCCTGGCTTTAAAATAAATTATGTAATATTTTATCTTTGCAGAAAACAGTTATTTTTGTTTCTAACTAGTTCAAGGAACTAGGTGGTAGTGTCACCCCAATTTTATTTATTTTTTATTTTTTTGTCTTTCTGAGACAGAGTCTCACTATGTAATTCAGGCTGGCCTTGGGCTCACTGTGTAGCCCAGGCTGGTCTCGAACTTGAAACGATCCTTCTACCACAGCCTCCTGAGTGCTGAGATTATAGGACTACACCACTACTCCCGGCTCACCCCAATTTTAGAGAAGGTAAAACTAAGGTTTAAAGACAATAATAAGAGACTCAGTATTGTGCTAAGTAGTGAAGACAGAAAATAGGGTGCTTATAAATCCACAGCTCTTATTTCTTTAACATCTTATAGAGAAGACATACATGTAAGAATTAAGAAATAAGAAAAACAGAATATGAAAATAGGGAAAAGGCAGTCTGATGTAATAAGGATGGGATAAATGATCATCAGACGGAGAATTAACATAGTCCTGTTTGGAAACTGCTGAAATTTGGAATGGGGAACACTTACATAATGGTTGGATTATCAAATATCATAATATTTATATTCTATTTTTCTCTTCCTTATCCTTCAAAACCTTTTATTTGCTACCTCTATTATGCTAATGTATTTTTAAAATTTCCAGTTTATTTCTAATTATGTCATCAGCAATGGAAGAATCCTAAAACTATTGAGATTTCAGTTGTCATTCTGTGTATGTATTTTTTTTTAGAATTTGACCTCACTCAGCATTTTCTTAACTTGTAGGATTTTCGTTGTGCTTCATATCTGAGTCATATACCAAAGTCAGTTTGTTAGTAGGTGTTACTATAGTAGATAGATGTTTTTAGAGTAGGACCTTGAAACTTGTATTTTTTAACTATAGAAAACTTGTGTTTTTTTCTCTTTTGGATATAATATTGATAAACACTATTAGTCTGTAACAGTAACTAAAAAACATTTCACAACCTTCTAATGCATTGTTAGACAATATTACTCTGTTTTAACAAAAACTAAAGACCCAGGTATCATCCTGGACTTGTTAGGAGAACCTATAAATATACATCTCAGTAGTATGGGTCTTAGGTTGCTGTTGTTGGTAATTGTAGCACAACAAACATGCTTTCTGCTTAGCAAACTACATACTGTGGGCGTATTCCCAAATTATTTTCTTTAGAAAAAAATTTTTTTGAGATACATTTGAAATTTTTTTCCTAGTTTCCACCACATTTATCCAGCCTTCAGAGGCTCAGATTGTAGTTAAAATACCTTTTCATATTATTTTAATTATTGCTCTCCCCACCCCACCCCCCTCTTGTTTCCCCCTCCTCTTTTCCCCTAACGGCACTGTTCTGCAAAGCCTGCAATGATTGATATGATGGCAGTGCTGTCATTCTTTTTAACCAAAAAAAAGTCATTTTTGTTCTAGTTATTTTAATAGAGTCCCATTAAAGATGTATTGCTGACTGAAATATCGGCATGAAGGGCTCTCACTGAGCTGAGCCCAGGAATTAAGAAGTCAGGAAATCGGCTGCTGCATTGCAAGAGAGCCTTGTGTGACACCGAATCTCCTGATTGGGGAGATCATTACTGCTATTATGACTCGACTTGCGTAGGAATTTTAAATTCCATCTGAATGTCAGTAATAACCCTCTTAGCAAATTATCCTGAATAAAATCACGAAGGCATTTTATATAATAGGTGTTGAATTACTGGATAGATTTGCTAATTAAATACTCTTTGTTCTGCTGCAGTTGACATTACAGGGTAAGATCTTGAACAATTATTCTCAACAGCTGTACTTTGTTAAGGGAAAAATTAACCACAAAGTTTATTTTTTTACACTTGAAGTTGGCAGATTTTTGAAATGTGCTTGAAAAAATTCCATCATCCAATTGGTAATGAGTAGATAAATATGCAGGTGTTGCTGTGAAATCAGATAACTGCAGACTGCCTTATTAATGAATTTAGCAAGGTTTTATAGCCATGTTTTCTAGCTGTTGGCACTTATAAAATGATTTTTCTGTCAGAATGGGTAGCTATAATATTAGGCTTGTCACTTTGAAGTGAACTTATGAATGGTCATCTTGTAATCACTGTACCTTGTGTCCAGTAGACCTTTCTGGGTGCCTGTGGCTATTTTTAAAAATGCATTTCTGCAATGGGGAAAATATCTGTAATGTATACATTTCTGACTGTTGGCTTCCAAAATATTCATGTGGATTGAGTTTCTTAATAAAGTAGTAGGACATAATAAAAAGAAAATGAACATATGATACAGCTCTTGAGTAGTTCTTTCACTTGGGGCAAAATCTCAGACCCTAATTTTCCTCATCTTTCATATGGGCCTTATGGTCCTGTTGACCCTTTAGGATTATTCATTTAGCATTCTACAGATATTTATTAATAGCTCCCATGTACCAGGCCTTCTGGTTGATACTAAGAATTTGATGATCCCCTGGGTATCCAATAGTTGAGTCCATCCCAGGGAGCAGTTTGAATTGAGGGCTGGGCCTGGGAGGAGCTTTGGTGTGGCCCTGCTCATGAGCACATGGGTAAACATTGAACTGAAGAGAGCACTATAGTTCTTACCTGTAGAACTGCTGAGGGAAGAAGCATGAGAGGGCAGGTGTCAGCCTGGTTATGGGTTGTCTGAACCTGCAGCTTCCATTTGACAAATTGGGTTTGGGCACCCTTAAACCTGAGATAGCATTGCCATCAGCTCCTGGTGCAGATCACTATAAAGATGGTGTTTTAAACTACCCATAGAAATCAGTACAACTTATTAGAAGAGCTGTCAGGCTATATTTATAAAAACCTTTTAAAGCATAACTTTTGACCCAGTGGATCCACATGTAGGAATTTATCTTGTGACTAGCAGATTTGTGAATTACATGTATATAAGGATTACTTGTTAAAGTATAGTCATAAAGATTAGAAACAACCCACATGTCATTAGTAGAGCATTAGTTACATGTGTCTTTTCATATAATGGAATATTATGCAATCATTAAATAAGATAGCTATATATGGGTTTGGAATAGTATCTAAGATGAAAGTATTGAGAAAAGAAGTTGCGACGGTCTGTATTTTCCATTTGTCTCTATTAAGAAAAAAATCTACAAAAAGACTTCTGTCACCAGCAGGAAAATTATTTTGGTAGCAGCCCTCAGATTGTGTGGGGAGATGGTTGTGAGTTGGAAGTGGCAGGTTAGAGTGGAGGTGGATGATGGATCTGAAAGGTGAAAGTTGCCAGTTCACATTGAAGGCGCTCTTAGGGATGACTTAATAGGTTTGGTACACGTTGTGAAAGGAGTGGAATGAATTGGTTACTGAATATGCAGAGTTGTAGTGAAAGTCTGACAGGTTGCTCCTGAGGTATTTTACTTAGTAGGTAACCATTACTTTATGGAGTTGTCCATTGTGATGAGGAAATCTAAGCCTTGCCAGGTGAAAGGGCAGAGGGTGGAGAGAACTCTTGATAAGTAGTTCTGTCCTCACTATGATTAACTTGACTTGAGTCGATCTCATTATTGCCCTTTTCCCAAAGGAATTGTCAGGTATTCTCCCACAATGCATGTCCCTGTAATTTAACTGTTAAAAAATGAAGATGAAGTGGGGGAGAGTGAATTTTTAAAAATAAGTTAACTGAGTTGTAGTGTCTAGTAGAAAAGCAGTTGGTATTACTCTAGGGCTTATCAGTCAGTTTGCACACATGTTTTTGAATGCCTTTTTTATGTGGAGTCTAGTTACTCACAAGCATGCATTTATCACCTTCAGAAGCTTGTGGTCTAGTTGGGAGGAGGGCAACAAATCGGCAGCCAGCAATACAGTGTCATTCATTTGCTAAAACAGAGTAAGCATAGGTCAGAGGAGAGAGATCACTTTGGGCTGGGCCAGTCAGCTCAGCTTTATGAAAGGATTTGAATTGGGATTTGTAAAATACAGTCTTAGGATGAGGACTGGTGAAGAAATGTTA
Source organism: Dolichotis patagonum (assembly GCA_004027295.1). Taxonomy (NCBI): domain Eukaryota; kingdom Metazoa; phylum Chordata; class Mammalia; order Rodentia; family Caviidae; genus Dolichotis; species Dolichotis patagonum. The sequence goes on from PVJX010005850.1 coordinate 25,103, forward strand.
GGTAGGGGATGTACTATCTGAACAATGGTATGAAAAGATGAGCTTGTACACCTGTACACGGTAACTGTTGGAGGACTTATCTTGTCTAGCAAAAAGGGCTCTGTAAGAGGCTGTGCAGGTGGAGCAGTGGTTTGAGTGCAGTCACAGAATTGGACTTTTTCTTGTAGGCATTGGAAAGACATTGAAAACATTTCAGAGACTGATGATGATTCAGTGCAATTTGGTGAAACCTAGTCAGTTGAGATGCTGCTTTATGGGCTGGGGATTTAGCTCAGTGGTGTAAGTGCCTGCCTGGCAAGCACAAGGTCAAGGGTTCAATCCCCGGTACCAAAAAACAAAACAAAACAAGGTACTTTAGAGATGTCATTTGGTTAACATTCAGTGACAACATGGCCATGGAGTCAATGCCTTCTGTGGCCTGCCCTTCTCAGCATGCTCTCTTGTACCTTTATGCATGGCTCTTTCACAGTAATGGGAACCCCTAATCCAGGCAGCCCTGGCCAGTTTTTCTTCCCACTTCTCATTAGGGAAGAAAACCTTTTACAAAATTTTCCTAGAGGAAAATTTACCGTGATTGTCCAGGATTGTGTTGTTGCATGCACATGCCTAAATTCATCACTGTTTCCAGAACAGAATTGCTATGATTACCATGACTGTCATTGGCTGGCCTCCTTCAACCCAGCTTGCAAGAAAAATCACTAGAGAGTTTTACAGGAAAAAGAAGGTTGGGTCAGTTATTGTTTTTGGTTTTTTAAAGCTGTCCAGGTGATTCTATTGTATAGCCAATGGTAAAATCACTAGTTTGTTTGGCTTAGTAAGAATTTATCACCATTAATCCACCCCAGGGTAGGGAAGGGCAAAATCAGGAGATGGTTAAGTAGGGAGTGGGCGGTAAAGATGGAAGCCATGGATAGATGTAAAGATGTTCCATATACAAGGTTTGCATGATAATGGAGGACATGAAAGACAGAAATGATACCATGAAGTTTGAGCTTAGAAGATGAGGCCAACTGTTGAGATAGGAGATAGGAATATAAATGAATTGAATCTTTATTTTGTCCACTGGAAAAGTTACTTCTGTTTAGACTGGTTCTCTGAAAGGTAGGTGATAGTGGAGAAACAGTAGTGGGGCATTGCTAGAGGCCCTGCTATGGAGTCAGAGCCTTGGGTTATACCCTTGTTGTGCCATTACTGAGACAAACTATTGTGTCTTCTGGCATCTAACAGATGGGGGTGCAAATAGTAGCTTCCCCTTATGGATCTTTTGAGGAAGATGAGGAAAATTCATGAGGTACATACTCCTAGCACAGTATCTGACACATGTGTTTTAAAATCTCTCCTCACTGTATCACATATGTTCTTACTGATCTGGCCCAAGATAATTATACCTGTTTTCAGGGACAGACTCTTCTACAGTTATTATTCATAGATTTGCCTTCATTCACTGACTGACTTGTTTTGTTTTTGCTTTTTCGTTTGTGTGTTTCTGAGACAGGGTTTCGCAGTGCAGTTTGCTCTGAGTTCAGAGTTGGCCTTGAACTCACCTTGTAGCCCAGGCTGACCTTGAACTCACAGCAGTTCTCCTGCCTGAGCCTCCCTTAGGATTATAGGTGTGCACCAGCACTCCTGGCCATTCACTGACTGTTGAATCCCATTTTTTAATAGGGCACTTTGCTAGCTCTAGGCAATATAGTGGAGATCTACTTTGGGCTTTCAAAAATCTAGTGGAATATATATATTGTAATTTTAAGTTTCTGAATACTGTAAATAAGAATTGCCAGATTTAAAATGCTGTTAAGCTTTGTTTTTATCCATGCTATTTAAGTATTAGTAATACTAGCAAGTTTGCCTTTTTGCTATATTATAAAGGAATATTTTATTATTTGTGTTCATTAAAGATACGTAGAGGGGCTGGGGATATAGTTCAGTGGCACAACGCCTGCCTGGCAAGCACAAGGTCCTGAGTTTGATTCCCAGTGCCAACAACAAAAATTAAAAAAATAAATATACATAGAGCCAGGTATGGTGGTGCATGCCTGAATCCCAGTACTGTGGGAGTCTAAGGCAAGTTTGAGCCCATCCTGGGTAATTTAGCAAGACTCATTCTTAAAATGAAAAATAGAAAAAGGCCTGTGGATGTAGCTTAGTGTAAAATCCCTGGATTCAATCTCCAATACAGGGAGGGAAAGACAGAGATACAGATACATATCTCCTTCCAGACCTTTGGCTAAGAATTAGTATAGAAACAAACTTATTTTTGTATTATGTTGATACTGTTATTCAGAGAGTTATTGTTAGGAAGCCTTTAAGAGCTTTAAAGATATATAAAAACAGCAAATTACCTATCTCTTTGTGCTTATGTTTGTGTCTTCATAGTTGTGTAATGTATTAATCTTGACTTTTGTTTCATTTAGATTTTGATGCATACGAAAGAGATGGTACAGAAGGTAATGCTGAGCATTTCCATTATAGAACAATTTTTAAATATCATACCTGGTGACGTTTTTCTATTCAAGGAAAATTGTAACCCAAACATAATGAAAATTGCTTCTTAGGATGCCTAGTTTACATTTATAATCCCTCCTAATGGATTACAGCTTTTTTCTTGTACCAACACTGATATGATCTAGCCGCTGCTTGAAGCCTATATGTGAGTGTTTCAGGCAAATTAGTAACAGTGCTAATTAGAGTTTATTTCCAGGCCTTTATACTGTATGTGCTCCAGTGTTGTTTGTTATGATTGATTTTTTTTGGCACTCTTCAAATTCTACTAAATACTATTTGAAACTGTTAAGAATTTAATATGGATTTGTGCCCCCTGAATTTTTAAAATCCATTATGTTTCAGCTCCATAAATTGCCATGACCACTAAGCATGTGGTACAGTGGATAAATATAGACCTAATTTCCTAGCCTCTTATTCTCCCTCTCATTGTTAAATTCCATATTTGGTTTCTGTCGAAACTAGTCACAATTCTCTTCCATTCAATTCTGTTTTAAGAAGATTTGGGGGACTTTCTTAATGTTGTGGTGTAATGTTTCTAGTTTACAGGGGCTTAATTTTTAATTATCTACCCTGGCATTACAGATAATAGTTAACAGAAACTTCTGAAAAGTCAGTGGCACCTATAATTTCTGTAGTATGAAAAAATCTTTAGTTTCATTGTGTATAATAGTCACTGTATTTTTGTTGTTAATTTTTGTAATTTTGAATTTTCATCAGATGAATCTTGAAGTTATTTATGGAGATACAGATTCAATTATGATAAACACCAATAGCACCAATCTAGAAGAAGTATTTAAGTTGGGGAACAAGGTGAGATAGTTTAATGAAATTGTCTGTTTTATCTGTTTTGTGAATTCTCTTTTTAACAAGAAATACCATAAACATATATATATATATGCATATGCATGTGTATGTTTCTGAAAATAATAAACTGTGTAGCTCTGAATTTGCCATTTTTTTTTGCTTTATTCTCATTGTTTTAAGGGTTCAATTAAAAGATAATTGTTTTTTGCTTAAGTGAGAGATACATTTTTCCTTTGTAAATAGTGTTAAGTGTTGTAACTTAAAATGTAATCACCTTAGTACCCATCACATTGTCATTCACAGGGAAATACATGTTCAGTAGCATTCAAATGTATTTTATACATAGGTATGAATAAGTACCTACCTGCATATGTGCACATTGACATACATACACACATTTCTATGATTTTTTTTATAGGATTACTTAAAATACATTTAGAAAGACAAGGAGATATTTAGAAATAATCATTTATAAACCAGGCTTGGTAGCACACTTCTGTGTAATCTCTATACTCTGGGATTGAGGAAGAAGGGTTGTAAATTTAAGCTCAACTTGGGCAATTCAGTGATACTCAGTCTCAAAAAAGGTCTGGGAACGTAGCTCAGTGTGAAGGCCCTGAGTTTAATCCCCAGTACTGCAAGAACAACAACAACAAAAAAAAATAATCATTTTTAGCCTCTTAATAGTAGTTCACAATTAGCAGGTGTTTCTTGAGCACTTGTTATGTTAAGATACTGTCCTGACAAACTACAAATTAGCAACTTTCCATGTTTTTCTCTTGGTAAGTGTGGAATTTAAACTGTATTTTTCCCTTGAGAGCAGGCCTGGCATGCTGTAATTGAGCTTTATAAAGCTTTTTTTTCTCTTTTTAGACAGGGTCCCACTATGTAGTTCAGGTTGGCCTTGAGCTCACTTTGTAGCCCAGGCTGGTCTGGAACTCAAAATGATCATCCATCCTCCTGCCTCAGCCTCCTGAGTACTGGGGTTGCAAGCCTGTGTCACACACCTGGCTGAGCCTTATAAAGCTTTAACTTTCTCCTAAAGTCTGTGTCCTGGCCCTGTCAGTAAAGAACAAGAGACTGTTCATTTATTTTCTCAGCATGTAGATAGCTATTTGTCTGTATTTAAGATGCTAAGGGACATTTTAAACATTATTTTAACAATGTTTTACTTAATTTCTGCCCATATATTTATTATACTAATTGCTAACTTAAGACAATAATTTGAAGGCAAGTACACATGTATTGAGTCTTTTGATTCACAGAGGCTTTCATAATTTGATTTTGGGGGACCAATTCTGCCAGCCCTATCCTTTGTTTGAGGAGAAGGATATAATACAACATTTTCTGCTTTACGAATATTTGCGTTGCAAACTTTCACAGGTGTACTGTGTAAGACTCACTTTGTTGGATTATGAACATTCTCCTGCAGTGGAACTCATTTGTGAGTCAGGAACTTACTGTATTTTTCTTTGTTTTTTGTGGTCCTAGGGATGGAACCTGTGCTAAGCAAGCACTCTACAACTGAGCTATATCCCTAGAACCCTTACTTTTAAAAGTAATTATTTAATGTTTATTTCAAGACAAGGTTTCACTGAGTTGCCCAGGCTGGACTCAAACTTGTGATCTTTCTGCCTTAGCCTCCCAAGTAGTTAGGATTACAGGTGTGCACCACCACACCAGCCTCTTTATTTTGTATGTCTATTTTTGTCCCTTTGTCTTTTAGTGTCTTTGCCTTTGCCTTGTGCCCAACATAATATCATATTACATATAAACTGTGTTCTAATCTTTTATGACTTCAGATTCCTTTTAGATTAATTCTTGGGACTATGTAGTGTGTTTGTCTTTTTCCTGCTAGATTTTTGAGAAACTAGCATTAATGTTTTAAATTTTCACAGGTAAAAAATGAAGTGAATAAGTTATACAAACTGCTTGAAATAGACATTGACGGTGTTTTCAAGTCTCTGCTGCTACTGAAGAAGAAGAAGTATGCTGCTCTGGTGGTTGAGCCAACCTCAGATGGGAATTATGTTACCAAACAGGAGCTGAAAGGATTAGATATAGTTAGAAGAGATTGGTGTGATCTTGCTAAAGACACTGGCAAGTGAGTTCAGCTTTCATTTTGCTTTTGTTTGTCTTTTAAAAATATTAAGTGTTGATGTGGAGAATTCCTGTGAGACTGCCAAACATAAAGATAAAACTTCATTTTGTCATTGTTATTATTGTTGAATATTAACAGTTCTTACTTACTTGGAATGGGTTTTTACAGTTAGATTAAATGCTAGAATAAAATCAAATTTGCTAGATAAGAAGTGCTTACTCTAAGATACATCTTCGGAATTGTAACTCATCGTGGGGGTAAACCTTCACACTTACATGTTACGTTAGTTTCATTGATGTTGGTTTGTTTTAATTTTTCTGTTATATTGTTTTGTTTGTTTTGTGCTTCTAGATCTTTTTAGAGCCTATTTAGGAACATAGTTGTTAAGTTGTTCCCCCATGTTATGGATTAAAATGTTCTGAGATTCAAAGTGATCCATAGAGTGAGACTTTGTTCCACATATCATTTGTGTGTAAAATACTTTTACTAATATCAGATAAAGAGTTCTCAATATTATGTATGTCTCAGAAATGTCACTGGCTTTTCATCTGAGACTGAAGATAGTGATAATAAGACCTTTTTCAGTCATATTAATATATAAGATATGTTTAAAAATGAATCTTTAGATACTTTAGATACCATCTTTCAAACACTATTTTGTGAACTGAATCAATTCTAAAAACATAATTTTTTCTTTAAAGCTAGATTTAAGACTAATTTTAATTTTGCTAAACATCAGCATTTTTTAACTTATTTTCTCATATTCTGCTTTCAAATTGGGAGATTGAGCAATTGTTGCTTCTGCAAAATTGTTCTTGATTAGGCAGAGTTGATCATCTGAGTATGGGTCACTGTTAGCCTTTTATGAAATGTAGTTTGAAATGCTTCATTGCCCCCAAATGTACCCCAAGATGAAACTATTTTGTATAGACTGTCGATTAGAGTGTTCTTCAGCTTTGTGTTTTCTAAGAAAAAGATGTATCATAATAGAAGTAATTTCTCTGAGTTAGAAATGTATTAGTAATTAAAGCTATACAAATGTTTTTGTCAGGGTTCTTTTCTGACAAATTATAATGCAGCTGTCAAACTCTTGTTCTGCATTTTGTCTGAAATGGATAAAATATTGGCTTCCTTTACTCTTTCTTTTACCTTTGGGTTTGGTAGAATAATACAATGTTTTTGAGGGAAAGCAGAAGGTTGGAGAACACTGAAAAATTTGTAATGAAGCTGAAGAAAAGCTTGACATGTTGAATTTTTAAATAATTTACATAAGAAGCTTCCTATTTCTACTTACTTAGCTAATGGTCATCTCAGATGGGGACAGTATGTAGATGATACCAGAAATCATATCTTGGTACCTTATGAGAAAAGTACAATACTGTCTTGTAAAATTTTAACTTAATAGGTAGAATATAACTGCTTGTGAACTTTGTTCTTGCATAAAAATATGATGGAACACATTTTTATCCATTACAATATGTATAAAGCATTAGCTGGCACATAAATAAATGCTGTGTGTCTAAAAGCAAACCTGACTTTCCAAGGTTGATAAACCTTTGGTGAAGTTAGTATTAAAAAGCAAGTGATAACTGCATTTTGGACATTAACCCTCATATTAGTTCTTAATATAGCTCTTGTCTACATATTAATCTAATGGCACCTATCTTTTGTCTCCTTTGTTAATAAAAATGTTTAAAATCTCTTTTCTCCCTCCATCTCTCTTTCTGTCTCCATCTCCCTACCCCACCCCTCATTTTTTTGCAGCTTTGTCATTGGCCAGATCCTTTCTGATCAAAACCGGGACACTATAGTGGAAAACATTCAGAAGAGGTTAATAGAAATTGGAGAAAATGTGCTAAATGGCAGTGTCCCAGTGAGCCAGTTTGAAATTAACAAGGTAAATGTAGCATTTATTGCTGAGCCCAGCTGCTGTCGTGTGTTTTTTTCCTCCTTCAGATAGTTGAAGAACCACCTCATCCTCTCAATTTAGACAAACTCTAGCTGGTGATAAAAGCTGCTTAACAACTATCTCACAGGTTGAGCATTAGCATACCTCTTCCAGCCACAGGTACTGCCAAGGTCTGCCACAGAGGCCTTATCTTAATTTCTTACTTTAATCCTTGGAAGCCTGGCTTCCAGTGGTCAGGAGTAATCCACACTATGTATCCAGGACTAATGAACATTGATTTCTTCATCGTCCTCCCAAGTAACAGTTGTTTGGGGCGCAATGGGTATGTATATGTAACTTCACAGGTTAATCTTTAGAGGTAATGTAATCAAAGGCTTTCAAGGACAAACTTATTTAGAAGTAAGATGGTGTTAGAAGTGTTAACTTTCTGTGTATTCAAAGTACTTGTTTCTTTTTTTAAAAAAATGGTACTAGGGATTGAATTTAGGACCATCACACTGAGTTATGTCCTTAGTCCTTTTTAAAAAAATTTTTTTAGACAAAGTCTTTCTAAATTGCTCTGGCTGGGCTTGAATTTGCAGTCTTTTCTGCCTCAGCCTCCCAAACAGGTGGGATTATAGGTGTGTGCCACCTTGCCTAGATTTTTTTTGATGAAAAACAATGTAAGTTATACCTTATAGATAGTCATAGTTAGAAATATATTTTTTCTTACCTAATCTAAAAATGAGAATTTTGATTCCCAAAATTCTGTGTAATAAGCAAGATGTTAGATTAAATAGACACTTTTCCATTAAGTATCCTTACATATTCAGAAGCTAATTTGCAAATACCACTGTATCTGTTTTATGATAGACTTCTTTGTCAAAGCTCATACAAAAAAATTTTAATGAAAGAGAATCTAATGATGACATTCAATGGCAGTTTTAGAATGAAAACTCATTCATAATACCCCCCATACTAAAGTAATACTTGTCATTTTTGCACATTTCCTCCCATGAAAACATTTTAATATTCTAGCAATTACAACATATATTACTTAAAAATCTATTTTTACCTAACATAAATATATTTTCTACATTTCTGTGTTATCTTAAAAATTAAGTTTATCGGCTACGCATTGTGGTGTATGCCTGTAATTCCATCACTCGGCAGGCTGAGGCAGGTGGATCACTGTTAGGTTCAGGTCAGCCTGGGCTACATAGTGAGTTCAGGTTCACACAGTGAGATCATGTTTCAAAAAAAAATCAAGTCAATCGCCTATTTTGTTGATACACATTTAAAATTTTTATTTGTGATTTTTAAATTGTTTATTCTGTTGTAAGTAGCTGAGTCAAGGTCTTTGTTTACTTAGGTTTTTGCTTTTTGAATGAATTTTAGGCTCCTTAAGTAAAACATTTGAGTCAAAAGATAGAAATTTTATATGCATGACTCTTGCAAAATAGCTTTGTAAAAGGGCGATACCAGTTGATAGTAACAAAATGTGTCTACGTCTTCATCATGCATTGCTTATAGTGGCAGTGGTTTTTAAATAAACTACTACCATAATGGATACAAAATTGTATTTTACAGAAAGATTTAGTTTATATTTCTTTGGATTTTAGAGATAGTGAATATTTTCTGTGTACATTATGATTTGTATTTATTTTTAGGTAAGTTTTTTTTTTGAGACAGGTTTTTGCTGTGCAGTTCAGGTTGGCCTTGAACTCACTTTTCAGCCCAGGCTGGCCTTGATCTCGCAGCAATCCTCTTGCTTCAGCCTCCTGAGTGCTGGGATTACAGGTGTACATCACCATGCCCAGCTGTTTCTTATTTCTTGATCATCATATCTTTAATGTCAAAAAAGTAGACATGTATACATTACAAGGGAACATGTCCCTTGGTGCTGGCTCTTCACTTTAAGGAATGCAGTATACATTGGCTTGGACTCATTTGATCCATCGAAGAAGTGGTTTCCTTTGAGATTTTTTTTAATTTTTTAAAATACTGGAGATTGAACTTTGGGCCTTCTGCTTGAGCCACACCCTCTCCCCCAACTTTGAGAGAATGTCTTGCTAGGTTGCTAAGGCATTGCTTGATTTTGCCATCTTCTTGCCTTAGCCTCCCATAATGCTGGAACTACAGAAGTGTCTTATTATGCCCAGCAAGGTTTTGTTTTATTTCTTAAAAAAATTTTCATAAGAATTATGACTTCAGTCTTATTTTAGTCAGATTTTACATCTGATTTACATATTGTATACCTGATCCTGTCAACTTTCCTATAATCTGATTCTCTATCAAAAAGGGATCCAGTGATGAGTTTGGAAGTCTCAATCCAAGCATGACTATATTATGGACAAAATAATACTGACCAAGAATCCTCTAGGGTGGTGGGCCCACACTGTCACCATATATTACTAGTGTGCAAGAAGAAACCTGAAGTCATAGATGTACTGGGGTCTCTACCAGTATGACCTATAGTCTACATTATTTTATTACGTTTCAGTTTTTATTATCAAAATTTCCAAAAGTAGAGCTAATTAATAGGAGTCTCTGTGTGTCCATCACTCAGCTTCAATAATAAGCATTAACACATCATGCTTAGTGTGTTAGAAGTTGTGCATACCTTTTTTGGTGGCAGAACAAAAACAATAACTCATTGTCTTTATATTCCCCATGTACCCCTTAGCATAGTTGCTGGCAAATAATAGTTATTGTGAGAAAGGAAATAATTTGTGTTGGTTGTTTAATCATGCATTCAACAAACAAGTAGTACTTACGTGTACAGTTATAGGCTGTGGGATAAATTTAGTAAGTAAGGAAAGTATGATGTATTTTCAAGATTCTAATGATCTCTTAAAGCTGTTCACTGTCCCATAGTCTTAATTTTTATAAAGAATTTCTGAAGTTTTGATATAAGAACAGTAAATTCTGATAGTACTATCTATGTCATAGTTGTAGTTCAGTACCTGTTTATAGTAAACTATTCATATGTGAAAGTAGATGTGTCCTTCTGATAATCAATATTTATTTGAATACTTGGGTTTTTTAATACTTGGGAGCAATTCAGCCTTTATATTTTACTACTTTCCAAAGAATGGAATACAAAATCTGTGTGACTGGTTTGTGGATGGTAACATAGCAGGATGGTGTTTTATTTGCTTATTTTATTTTTTTAAAATTATTATTATTATTTTAATTTTTATTATTTTTTATGTGGTGTTACTAAGGCTTGAAAGTACAGGTTAGATTAGGTTGGAGTCATGTATAAAGTAGTTGGATTTACCTTTATAGAGATTTTAGGCCTTGTTTCCAAAAGCAACGGAAAAGCAGCATGTGTGATTTTTTTGAACTACTGCAATCTTAGCTTAACTATATTTTACAAAATAAGACAAAAATACTTCACAATTGATTTTTGTAGCCCTGGCTAACTTCATCCTGAATTATCAGGAAGCATTTTTTTGGTGATGCTAAATCTAGCATCTAAAATCCCCATATAGTCTCAATCTAATAATTGGAAAGTATGTCAGATGAAATTCAGAATTTCTTAATATTGCACTGAAGAATAGTCAATTGAAGAAGAAAATGGTTTGCTTAAGTAGCGTTACATTGATTAAAAAGTTCTAGTATTGCCTATCTAAATCAGTCAAGACTTAACAATAATCCACATTGGAGGAGATTCAAATACTTGGAGAATTTCCTCAACACTCCTTTTATATTAGAGTATAAAATTTAGGAAGCGTATGAATATGTGCAGCCATGTTTGAGGACCTACTTTATTCTACAACAGCAGCTCTCAATTTGTTGGTCTCTGAATTTCTTTGTGCTCTTGAAATAGTTTATACTCCAAGGACTTTTGCTTGTTTGGTTTATGCTGATATTTAGTGTGTTAAAAATTAAAGTAATTATTAATTTATTTAAAAGTAGCAATAAATATATGATTGTAAAAATAACATTTTCCATGAAAAATAACTGTATATTGCAAAACAAAGAAATTAGCCAGAGGTGTGGCATCATTTTACAGTTTTGTAACCTCTTTAATGTCTATGTTAGTAGAAGGCATCTGGACTTTCATGTCAGCTTCTGCTTCCAGTCTGTTATGATATGAGGCTTTGGTTGAAGTAGAAGAAAAGTCAGTTTTACACAAATACTTAGAAAAAGGAGAAGTATTTTAGTAGTTTTTTTCTGAGAGTTTTATGTTTATATACTTCTTTGGTCCTATACCAAACTCTGTAGATGGTATTTTCTTTCTTTCTTTTTTAAAATTTTATTTAAAGAGAAGAAAGAAAAAACAAAACAAAACAGAATAAAGGTTAGCAACAATACAGAATTCCAAGGAAAAAAGGAAAAGAACAACAACAAAAAAACCTAAGAGATTATTTAGATGGTATTTTCTTAAAGATTGTTTGTAACAGGGCCGGGGATGTAGCTCAGTGGCTTAAGCGCCTGCCTGGCAAGCGTGAGGTCGTGAGTTCGATCCCCGGTACCAAAAAAAAAAAAAAAAAGATTGTTTGTAACGTGTATCTGACACTATACCAGTGAACAATTCCTCTCATGTTAAATTCTGTTGGTGTGTGTTGTACATTGAAGGGATATTTTACCCATGTGAGGCTTTCATTGCATTATGGATTGGTCATTTGTTGTGTCATTTTCTTGAATTATGTGCACCTTCCCAAATGGGCACATTTTATTGTATTAGAAATGTCTTTAAGTATTGGGAAACTGTCAAGCTCACAGAATTCTAACATTCTTTGTTTGAAAGCTTGAATTTTATTATTCACAGTATTTATCAGTTTTTTCCCTTGGAGTAGCAGACTTGTTTGGTTCTCTTTTGAGAAATTGTCTGCCAGATAACCTTGTCAGAATAGCATAGTTTGTTGATTCTTTCAAGTAAAAATTGTATCCTCTGTGCATGTATGAATATGCCATTATCCTGGATGATTAATATGCACTAATAAAAATGGTATTCACTAGAAAAGATAGTTTAGCTTGCAACTCAAACAGTTACATAAGAGCTTTTTCTGGAGCAAACTTAGTTCTTCAGATGTGCCTTGTGTTTTCTTCCTAAGTAGACTAATACTCAAGGATTGAAAGCTTTAAAAATTACTAGTTTTTACTGCTTCATCAAAGACATTCGTAAATGAATGTTTTGAAACCTTATGATAGAGAATAATATAACAACTATCAGTAGTTTGATGCTGCTGCCCTAATTTATATTTATAGTGCACCAGCACTTTTACCCACCATTGCTTCTGTATCATCAGTCTAAGTAATATTGTTATGAAAATAGGTTTGAATTTGAAAACTTCTGAAAAGGTGTCAGGATCTCCCAGGTATCTCCCGGGTAAAAGACCACACTTTGAGAATAGGTAAACCCATTAAGCAGCACCCTGATCCCCATCCTTCCTCTTGTCTCTTGGAGCTTACCCCTTCTGGAGCCAGGTGGCATCTTCCTACCCTTCATGCATGTTGAGTTCCAGCCCAGAAGACAATATTTTTTTCTTTACCCATTTTTTCACTGTGTGGAATATTCATATCCCTGTTACCTTTTCTTAAAATCTTGTTTTTTTCTTCTAGTACCAGTTTAAGATTTTATCTTCCATGATTTTTGCTCTCAGATGGCAGTGATCTTTACCTCTTTAAATTCTTTCTGCAACATTTTGTTTACCTCTCCCATAAAGCACATGCAATTTGTTGTAGAAGGGTTCTTGTGGTGAGGAGGGAGTCTTCTAGTAGCTGATGACTTAATACCAGTAACTGTGTCTTATTCAGTGGTACTTTACAGTATTTCATTTATCAAATTATTTAAGGATGAGTAAAATTCAGCAAGTAGTCCACTGCTACTGAACACTGTGCCACATTCTGAGTGCTGTGTGTAAAGTGTTGAGCAAGGCTGATGTTATTCCTGCTCTTAAGTAGCTTACTTTCTACCACAAACTCATTCTGTCTCTGTAGAGGTTGACAGTAGGAGTAAATCCAGTGATTTCTGGTGTCCTTGGGATTCATGTAGGCTAGAGGAGCCTGTGAGAAATAGATTATTAAGCTAGAGTAGCTATTTATGAGTCCCAACTAATCACTTAACTCATTTGAGAGAATTGCGAACATTAGGAGGAACTCTTTTAAGTCTACGTACAACACTGGATTTATAGTCTTGTTTTTTTATATTCAAATATTAATCAACATGGCCAACAAGCTTATTTTTCTTTTTTATCTTTAGATAGGATCTTGCTATATAGTTCAGGCTAGCCTTGAACTCATTATGTAGCCCAGGCTGACCTCAGATTTGGAGCTATCCTCCTGTCTCAGCCTCCTGAGTGCTGGAATTACAGATGTGTGCCACAACACCCAGCTTTATTTTATTTAGTTTTATTAAGGTTGCATCTGGTTATATTAGTTACTAAACAAAGAAAAAAGCCTTGATGATGGACTATTTAAAAGATTCTGTGCATGTATTTCTCTATACAGCTTCTGTCATTTTTATGTTTATGTGGCCAGTATGATTCTAGCAAAGATGTGTTTAGTGTATATCTATGTGAAACGAGTTTTAATGTTTGGGGCTTTTCTGCTCCTTTTTTCTTTTTTCTCTTTCAGGCATTGACAAAAGATCCCCAGGATTACCCTGATAAAAAAAGCCTACCTCATGTACATGTTGCCCTCTGGATAAATTCTCAAGCAGGCAGGAAGGTGAAAGCTGGAGATACTGTGTCATATGTCATCTGTCAGGTAAAAGTATCACAATTTTCTAAGACTTGTACCATTTAAGAGTAAAATCCAGATTGCCATAGTGTGTTACTTAGTAGTCTTCCAAATAATTGATCCCAGAAAGAGATGGTTTCACCTGACTAGTTTTACAACATTTAAAAACAGTCAGAGATTCAACATGTTTTATGAGACATTTCATAAAGCATTTAATATTAGTGTTTTGGTTCACTGAAATTATTTTGGTGAAACATACTTAGAGCAGTAGCTACCATTTCAACCCTAAATTGACTTGAATGAAAATGTGTTATGGGCCTGAGTTGTAGCTCACTGGTAGAGTGCTTGCCTGTATGTGTGTGGCCCTGAGCTTAATCCTTAGCACCACATTAAATAAACGAAAGAAAGAAATATGTGTAAGTCCTCTTTGCATTGTATCAGTAGAGTAATGAGAGAATAAATACATTGTTTTCCTAGCCAATGTCAAAATAATTACTTGAAAAATGAGAGATGCCTGATTTTATGGAGAAAGTTGATAGGTCCTATGACATACTTTATGAGGAAAACAAAGGGCCAGTTTCCCCTCCCTCCTTCTGTCCTTTCTTCCTTCCCTTCTTTTTCCTTCCCCATCTCCTTCCCCTTTCTTTCCTTCTCTTGATGGAGAGGGTCAACCTAAACAGGTTCTGCTTATTTCATGAGGCACCTCTAAGGAATTACTAGGCCTTTTGGAACACATATTTAAACTACTCATCAATTTCTTTTGCTACAAACATGGGGTAGGGAAGAGAGGTAGGATAGAGGAACAGTTTTTTCTTTGAAAGCACTTGACTCCAGTTGGAACAAAGAAGACCTCTTGTCCCTACTTTCTATCAAAAGTCAGAGTTATCAACCTCTATCCAGATTCTTTTAAATTACTATTGTGTGGCCTAACTGTCCCAAAACATAATTCATCTGGACTTTTTTATTATTAACAGTTTTATCCTAATTTGTATTGCATTGTGTTTTTATGGTGAAAATTAACAGAAATTATTCATTGTAATATGATTGATCTTTGTTGAACTACAGTCAATGCATTCTTAAAGCAAAGAGCCTCATCAACATTTAAAAGTAGTCTGTTAATATCTACTACATACTGTAGGTGATGTACATAACAAATGATATAAGTACATGGACAGGAATCAACACTTGACTCTGTCTCCCTCCTAGGGTTACCCTTGATTAAGAACTATTAGAGAAAGCCAATTCCTGCAGGAAAATATTTCCATAAATGTCTGACTCGCTCAAGCCCTTAATGTGCTTTGCATATTGTCTCTGACAAGTCTCATCTCAAAAAAAAACCCAATTTTTATATTACGCAAATAAAGATTTTGGTAAATAGGTTTAGTTTTTTTTTCACTTGTGTCTTCACATACATGGAAAAGCTCTTAGATTATTAATGATAGGAGCAGATTGTGGCATGCAACTTTGAAAAAATTATATATTCAGTGAAATAGCATCTAATGATGAAATCAAGCCATAATTATATTTTGGCTTAACCTGGAATGGAGGCGTGTGGTAACTTATAAAATATCATCATTGATGGATTTAAAAGTCAAGCTTATGCTCCTGTATAACTAAATATCAGGTCTTAGGATTTCTTCTTGGTCTTACTGATATAGGCAGTCTCAAAATATTAATGCTAAAATAGTATAATAAATATAATTTAATATATTTTTAGTATTTTTCCCATCACTGCTGATGGTTCTTAACTCACTTGCTTTTAAAAAATATAGTTGTTTATTAATACTTGTATTGTTTAATTGACTTTGCAGGTCTAAAGCCAGTAGTCTGAGCATCTATTTAGAGAATAACAATATGCAATATAGCAACTATGGGAGATTTTCTTCTGTCTTGTTTTTGAAATTCAATATTGTTCTCAATGTTTTATTTGGTTCCATTGTTTTGCTTTATTCTCTTTAAAATTAAAAAATTTAGTTATGAAGAAATAGTTGATTCCTTTTATTAACTGATTTTTATTAGCATATCCTAAGAAAGGCTCAGCTCCCCCAAGTGTCTTTTAAAAAAAAATATTTTGCTTCTGTAGATTCAATTTTAATTCACCATTAAAACTTATTAAACTCAACAAAAATCTACAATTCTATGAATCAGTCAAATTTCATATGTTAAAAGACAGTCTGAATACAGTGAGCTGTATGAAGACTTTGCTGAAGGATTTTTTTCAAGGTTTTTCTCATCTTATTCTTGCCAACAATTCGAGTTTCTAAGAAGGTAACAATTAAACTTGATTAATTCTGCCCAGTTTCTTTTACTGTATTGTGAACTACTGGAGAAAGTAGGCAGTTTTAAAATGTGAAGTTTGGTTCCTTTTTCAGTATTTCATTCTGTCTTAAAACAGGTAGAACCTAGTTGATAAATGGATCCAGTTTGTTTTGCTTAGGAGTCTAGCCAAAAAAGAGGTCCTTATCTCTGACCTCTGGTAAAGACGATGTGTAAGATTGCTTTGGGCTGGGTGCTGAGCTGAGAAGGGATTGGTTTTTAGCAGGAATGAAAGAATGGGATTCACTGTGTGTTTGTGTGTATGTCTTTTTGAGACAGGGTTTCACTGTGCAGTTCAGGCTGGCCTTGAACTCACTTTGTAGCCCAGGCTGGCCTGGAACTTGCAGTGATCCTTCTGCCTCAGACTCTCAAGTGCTGGGATTACAGGCATCCTCCCCCTCCCCCTCAAGATTCACATTATAATTAGTTACACAGAGCGGCTGAACACTGACTAGTTACCATTTAACTAGTCTGAATATTAAATTCTGTTGTTTTAGATGAGGAGAATAGAGTTAGTTGTTGGTCTAATACTGTGATGACGTTTTAATTCACAGGTAATGGGGACATCACTGCAGTGCTATGTGTGGGTCAATTATAGAGAATTTCTTTCTTTGTTTTTTTTTTCCTTTTTTTAGTACTGGAGATTTAACTTAGGGCCTTCTCACTGAGCTATATCCTCAGCCCTTTTTATTTTGAGACAATATCTTTCTAAATTGCTCAGTTTCTCCTCCCTCAATCACCCAGCGTGCTGGTGTAATAGGCAGTACCACATCAAGCAATTATTATTATTCCTTTAAAACCTTTTCTAAATAGACTGTAACCAGGTCTTCTCAGTGTGCTTCTACGAGTGGAATTATTTAATCTAGTCAGTGCCATCTTACTGGTTTCATGCTTTGACATAAAAAAAAGAATACAACACATGCTAGATTGCTTTCTTGGATGGTTGAGATTGAGACTGAGGAGTTCTTGGTTGACAGTTTGTCAAAAGATGTGTTGGTATTTGCAATACAATGTATGCAGTTCAAACTGTTGTTGCCATTCAATCAAGCCAGGGTATGTGATTGGTTTGCTCACACTCTGACCTGTGCCATGTCTTCTTTCAGGATGGGTCAAACCTCAGTGCGAGTCAGAGAGCCTATGCACCTGAACAGCTGCAAAAACAGGACAATTTAACCATTGACACTCAATACTACTTGGCCCAGCAAATCCACCCAGTTGTGGCTAGGATCTGTGAACCAATAGATGGAATTGATGCAGCCCTCATCGCAACATGGTTAGGTATGTGTTCCAAGTGCATATAGGCCTTCACAGGGACAGTGGCATACACAATCCTCTTTTGACTGGTTGGATTCGTGTTTATGGCCACAGTATTAGGTCTGGCACTTCTTTGTTCATATTTTTAGGTATTTGTTTTTATAGTTGTTCGGTTACTGTCTCCCCTCATAGACTATGTGCTCCATATCTCTTTGGGTTTCTCATGATTCCTTTTGAATACCTTTCTTTCTGTCATTTTAAATTTTTCTAAGACTTAACTTACTATTATGCTGTAAGAATTAACTGAATCCTTTTTTATCGTCATCGTCCTGGGAGGTGCCAGCCAATCCTGAGACTAGTGTCTTTTTGACTTTTTGCAGTATCACCCCTTTGCTGGATCAGTATTACTGTCATCTTTTGCTTAGAAATATATTTTATAACCATGTAATCAGATTACATTTCTAGACAACCAGCACATAGTTAACATTGCTTTTAAGGTCTTTGCTCTATTGTGTGATAAGCAAAGATGAACATTCGTAGGCATCTGTCTAATAAAGTTCTCAGATGGCTCTTCACTGTCTAGAAGTCAAGTCCAGATGCCCTGGCATTTTACAGACTCTTAACTTTGACAATTCCAGACTGACCTTCTTGCTCTAACCTGAATGTCTAGTCTTATTTCTTATTTAGTCTAGCCTGAGTTTCCTAAATAAGGTATAGCTCATTCCTGTCCTTGTTTCATGAAAAGTTCTCATACTCTTTTCATTAATATGTTTGGTGTAAGCCACAGGATGTGGTATCATAGGGACCTGGGTTTTAATGCTGTTTTTGGTATTTATAAATCTCCAAACCTTGTTCTACATGTTGAGGGATAGAATTGCTGAAGGAGAAACAAGATGTGTATCAGCTACACAGTGCCTGGTGCAGAAGGAGTACTCTCTGAGGGGTTTTAAGGCCACTTCTTACATGCCCATACTCCACTAGTCCACAGATTAACACACAGGTAACACTCAGTATGCCTTTGTGGAATGAGATAGAATTTTCCATAGATGCTTGTCAAATCACATATTTTTATCCTGCCCCCTGTTCAGTTTGTTGCTTAGCTCATCCCTGCTACCCCCATCCCCACTATCCCATCACTGTCTGCTGTGGAAGTGGAAATGCATTTTTGACATTTGCCTAAGCAAAACATAATTAGGAAGATAAAATTCTGCTATCAAAATAATCATATAATATATTCTCCAAGTTGAGTTCTGTTTGATGATGTTTATAAATCCTCAGCTGGGAGGAGAGAACTGTAAATGCATGATATATTTTAGCTTTTTTCCCCCCTCTCCTATACATTAAGTGCTTACTCTACTGGATGCTGTGATAAGTATTTTGCATATCTTATCTCATTGAGTCCCTGTGACAATCTCCTGAGGATACAGTTGTATAAACTCCATTTTGCAGGAAAAAAACCCAAGTCTTAGGTAACTAACTTGGTCTTGTTGCATAGCTAATAAGTTTCCAGCTTTCATTGGATTTTAACTGAGCTCTGTATGGTTTTAAGGTTCTCCTCTCAGCCACTGTGTTAAACTTTATTGCTTCCTATTAGCATTAAATAGCATAGCTGAGAAGCTATGAAAGGTATTCTCAACCAGGACTAGGATGGCATAGGTGTGAAGCATGAGGCACTTCATCTTTATGACCCACCATTCTCCCTGTGCACCTCCATTCTCCCTGCTAAGACCTCTGAACAGAACTACTTTTTTAGTGTAGATTTTCCAGTTTTCTTATTTGTGAAGTCCAGAACCTGATCTGAAGGCAAACTGTTACTCATTCTCTCTTTGTATTTGAATCACTCAGCTGCCGGATACTAGAGGGAATAGATGGAAAAGCTTTGTCTCATGAATGGCGTTTAAAGAAAGGAAGTATGGAACACTGGATTTCAAGGAAAGTACTGAACAATGAAGGGTGATGAAGCCTGCCTGGAGGGACAGACCTGATGCGAGGACTGGTCATACTGAGAGGAGACCAGACTCCTCCAGAGGCCATAATTAAGACCATTGTTGTGTCCCTATTGGGAATTGAACTGCAGTCTTTGTGCTGAGCTACTTCCCTAGTTCCAGTCATTCATTCATTCATTTATTATTTTGATACATTATCTTTGTGCAGTGCCAGGTTGCATGAGCTGGACTCTTGGGATCCTCTTGCCTCAGCATCCCAGAGTGCTGGGATTACAGGCATGTGCTACCATGCCCGGCTCAATTTTGTTTATAAATTGAACAAGGAACAAATTGGTTGGTGGGGGGCTGCTGGAGACCAAACCCTTGCACATGCTAAGTGCACACTCTACGACTAATCTGTGCCCAAAGTGCCTGTGGTGGGCAGTTTTTTACTTAAAACTTAACTTTATCATAGCTGTACTGCCTTATTAATTTTATTCCAAATATTTTACAAATTATTTACAAAGCCATTATTAGATTAATGGGTTCCATCTTTAGAGGATTCATGTTTGTATTTTATTATTGACTGATCTTACTCTAGAGGGAACCCTGAAGACTTGCATATGGCTCCTCCATAATTAGAAAGCTTTCTGGGTAGAGTGTGGCTGCACAGACACTATCCTAGGTGACCCCTGCTTAGGGCCTTGTAACCAAGTCACACCAAGGAAATGTGTCCTGAGGCATCAAGGAGCTGCTGCTGCTCCTCCTGTAATTTCCTCATGTCTGCCACTCAACAGTAGTATTTATACTGAAGTTGCTATTAATTGTCATCCTCCCATACTCATCCTCTTCTCCCATCCTACCCCCTGCTGGCACTTGTAGTATATATACTTATTCATCTACACTAGTAATAAATCTTTTAGCCCTTTATCTTTTCCCCTTATTCTTGTAAGAGGCTTGGTAGTTAATGAAGTGCAGGCTTGGAAATGCTGGTTACCATGAGGTTCTGTATAAAACACTGATGCTCACCAGGCATAGCTCAGCAGGCATTTCCACTCTGCCCTAGTCAGGAGCTGAATTTTTATCTGTACCCTTTATTCCTCCATTCCAAGTAAGAAATTAGGGTGGCTGTTCACTCTGGGCATTGAGACCCCGTTATCAGTTCTCCTATGTCTTGTGGTTTTAGAGACAGGGAGGGAGGAGTTGAGGAAGTAAAGTAAGGGGAGTATTAGGGGGTATGTGGTTTCTAAGAGGTGCAAGCTGTAGGCATAAAATTACTGTAATTTGTTTAAAAAATTCTAAATCTGTTTTCTTTATGTAAAAAAAAACTGCAGTTAGTGAACTGACACTGTTAAATAAGTTGAAGTGTACAAATGTATACATAAAATACAAGCCCTCCAGCTGCCTAATCACAGACATAAAATAATTCTCTTGCTTTTAATGTAGTTTTTATCTTTGATTAATGAAATGTATTATAGTGTTGAAACTTTAGTGAAGTTTGATACTTTGTCCTTTTAGCACAAAGAAATCAGGAATAATGGCATAATTTCATTTAGGAAAATTATTAAGTTCATGATTTTTTATTTTTAAGACTCTTTTGTGGAGAGCAACTATATTTTTCAACTACCTTTTCTTTTTCTATTGCTTTTATGCTGCTTTCCTTGAAATGAAAGGCAAGCATCAAGTGTTGGTTTTATCTTGTGGCTTCACTTTGGAAATTCTGTTTCTCCCTGTCAAGATACCACCTGAAGTCTGTCTGGTGGCAGGTTACCTGGCCAGGTGTTCCATATGGGAAGGCCATTTTAGTGAAAAGGAGAGACGATCGTCTATTAAAGGAGTGAATGAATAAGTCTGTTGAGTTGAAAGAGAGTAATTTGTTCTCCCTAATAACTAATGGTCCTTATTATCCCACTGTAAAATGTGTATCATTTTTCTGAAACCTATGCAAGATTATTGCTATTGGGCTTAAGTAAAGCAAAATTTTACTCTTTTCCATCTGTGAATAGGAAAAAATATAGTATTACTCTTCTTATACAATAGCCCTATAGGAAACATGGCCACTAAAACTTGGAACTCTGAGCTTTTGTTCTCTAGACTATAGGTTTTTCTCTCTCTTTCTTGTTCTAATGAAAGCTCTCTATATTCTGTGGATGAAATATTCACAGTATGCTTAAACATCCAAATAGTCTTCTGTACCTAGCAAACAAGGCCAGTGATGACAATAGTCTAAAGTTCATTCTTGAATTTCATTTTTTAATAAATTTGTATTTTATGCATAACAGTATTTAGAATAGTGAGACCGTGTCTCTAAAACAAAAAAAGGTTGTGTTCCTTGGGCTGATAATGTAGCTTAGTGGTAAAGCACTTGCCTAGCATGCATATGCTCTGGGGTCAGTCTTCGCCGTGCTGGTGGTCAGGGTTGTTTGTGTTATAAAAATAGGTAGGGAATAATAAATGAAAAGATTGAATACAGTATTACACACAGATACGTAAGCTATTACTGTATGTATACACATACATTTACATACATATATGAATAAGGGTCGAAGTGGTAAATATAAGTGTCCCTTGACTGATGAAAAACATTAATAGTTATATTATTAAAAAGAACACAGTTTTTACAATTACTCATTTCTAAAAAGTTGAGTGGTTAGGGACCTCAGGTCTTGCTGTTTTGTCCCCCAATCCCAACCTATTAACACAGCTGGAAGAGAAGAGGGCTTTGTTGTTAGAGAAGCAAATTTCTGTCTGTTACTTAGGTTACTTTATTTTCCAAATGTTCTTACAGCATAAAGTTACCTATTGTCTTTTCTCAGGTTTAAAAATAGGAAAGGAAATACTTTTAAAGTTTTTGTTTCTCTAAGATGTATGTTTAGCATCCTAATCTGAAATGCTCTAAAATCTGAAACCTTTTTAAGCTGACATGGTGCCACAAATGAAGAGTTCCACACTTCACCTTAGATGGTGGGTCAGAGTCAAAATATAGGCACACTAAAGACATTACCTGTTTGTGTAAGGTGTGTGTGAAATTCAGATGAGTTTCGTGTTTAGACCTGGGTCCTATCCCGAAGGTATCTCATTAAATATATGAAAACACTCTAAAATCCAAAATACCAGTAATCCCAGATACATCTATTCCCAAGAATTTCAGATAAGAGATACTCTACTTGATCACATTTTATTAAGTTAAAATTTATATACAGGGCTATCAAGGGCTTTAAAAGCAATTTAGTTGAAGTTGTGAGAGTATAGCCCACTGGGAGTTTTTATTTCTGTCAAGTTTTGAGGAGTTAATTGTCTGCAAGGCAACACAAACCCTATGTTTACCTGTTATTTTAAAATGCTCAGAAGTTTGGCATTTGTTCTAGGGAGAGTCTTGTTGGGGTAAAGGACAGTTTTTAGTTGTCTACCATTTATACAGTAATTGTTTATCTTTAAGTTGTATTTAAAATTTATTATGGAAAAAATACATATGTAGGCTAATCTTATTCCTCTTTCCCATCTCCCTGATTACTATGAAGTAAATACTATTATTTTATCTATACTCTATTTTGCATTTATAAAAGATGAAGTTTCCCTCTTTCAACATAAACACAGTATTATACATAACCTCTGCATTTCATCACTTATCCAGTAAATATTTGCATTTACTTGATCATACTATGCATGCACTCTTTTGTGGTATTGAGGATTGAACCCCGACCTTTCACACTGAGCTACACTCCAAGCCCTTTTTAATTTTCTTTTCTTTTTTTCTTTTATTTTGAGACAAGGTCATGCTAAGTTGCCTGGGTTGGGTTCAAATTTGCAACCCTTCTGCCTTGTTCTCTCAGAGTATTGAGATTACAGGTTTGTACCCCCATGCCTGGTCTATGACTACACTTAAAATGAAAAAGGCCCTTGTTTGAATTAGAATCCAGAGTCTACAGTATGTGATAGTTAATGTACTCTCTTTTGTTGTTTCTTTTTTTTTAATCCTCCCAATTTTTTGGTTAAAGACATTGGTTTTTTTTTGTCTTGTGGAAATTTCCTCATTCTAGAGTTTGCTGATTACATCTTAGTGGTTGTCTTCAAACATGTTCCTTTGCACCCTGTATTTTTGTAAATTGTTAGTTAAATATAAAGATTGAACATTTTAATTTTACGTTTTGCTAATGCTACTTCTTAGACGATGTTGTGTACCTCTGTGAGGAGGTAGGTGATATCCTGTTATGATTCAAGGCATTTTGAAACAAATTCATAGGTATATCATAAAAGTAGTACTCACTTTTCTTTTTTTTATGTATAAATTTTCTTATAGTGTAACATGCATGCAGAAAAGTGCACAAAACCTAACTGTCTTAGTTACTTTTCTCGTTGCTGAGACAAAATACCCAACACCCAAAGTTAAGGAGGAAAGGTTTGTTCAGCTCACAGTTGGTAGAAGTTTCTGTCTATAAGTGGCTGGCTCCAAGGCAGGGTGGCACATGGCAGAGAAACAGTTTATGAGGGCCGGAAGATAGCAAAACAAGCAAGGGAGAGTGTCTTTCTGCCCTTTTTATCTTATCCAGCCTACTTAGGATGGGTAGCACTCACACCCTTCATCCTAGTGCTCTGTGATCTAGTGTTTTGCTATAAATTAATCACAGCATCACACATTTTAGATCCAGCTACCTGTGAAAAAGCCCCACCTATGACCACATAAGGCCTTAGGGGGGACATCTAGACACAAGCCATAACACCAGCTGAATGGCTTGATGAATTTTCATAGCATAAACATGTGCCAGTGTAGTTAGAACTAAGCTCAAGAAACAGCATATTACTACCTCCTCAGAAGCCTCCCCTCATGTCTCCTGGAAGCCATCATACCTCCAGCATCAGAAAGTTGCTTCTGCCGTGACTTCTACCATCATAGATGAGTTTTTCTTACTGTGAACATTGCATATATTGTGTCCCTTTTTTGGTCTGGCTACTTTTGCTCACTGTTATCTTTATCTTTATGAGATACATCCTTATAGGTGTACTTCATTTCTACAGTATTTCATTGCATTAAAGAACCCTACTGTGTGAGTATCTGCTTATGGATTACTTGCACATTTTGGTTGTCAGGAATAGTGCTGCCTCGAGGATCCCTGTACATGCCTTCTGTTGAACATAGGCATATATCTCTTTTGAGTATGTACCTAGGAATAGAACTGCTAGGCCATAGTATGTTCCACTTTAATGGAGTGAGTGAGTGTACTAAACTGTACTCTCTACTGGCAGTGTATAAATGCTCCATGTTCTTACCAGCACTTGGTATTTTCTGTTTTACATTTTATATATTAGTATAACACTGTGATTTTAATTTGCATTTCTTAGATGACTGAAGTTGAGCATTTTTTCCCATGCTGCTTAGCCATTTGAATGTCTCTTTTTATCAGGTGCTCCTTTGAGTTTTATTACATTTTTATGTTGGGTTGTCTTTTTCTTACTGATTTGCAGGCATTCTTTATATACTCTAAATATGAACTCTTTGGAACTACATACTGCAAACATCTCCTGGTTAGTGTGCTTTTCTTTTCAAATATGATTTACATAATTTACCATGAAATAATTAACATTTTAATAGTGTCAAACAATTAGTTTATCCGGACACTGCCTCAAAACATTTCTATCACCCTAGAATATACTTCATGTCCCATCATGCTCAATACTCCCTTGCAAAAGTAACTGCTCATCTTATTTCTATCACCATAGATTAGTTTTGCCTGTTCTATAATTTTATATAAATGGTTTTCTACAGCATATACTTTTTGTTTTCGGTTTCCTTCATTTAATATTTTGGAAATGTGTCTTGTTGTTTGTATCAGTATTTATTCTTTTTCATTGCTGAGTAGTATTTTGTAGTAGATTGTACCATTTCTTCTGTACTATTGATGAACATTGAATTATTTCAACTTTTGGCTATTATGAATGAAACTACTATGAACATTCTTATGTAAGGCTTTTAATGGAGATAGCCTTCATGTTTTAAAAATTCACTAAGTATTTTTTCTTTAGCCATACCATATTTTCATTTTATATATTGTGCTCTATGAAGTCCAGATATTTGAGACCCTAGATTTGCAAAAAAGTGAAACTTCTTAAAAGAAATTTCTTACAAGAAAAATTTCATAGTAAAATTCCTTTGAAAAGCAAGGTGTGGTTAGCACATGCTTGTAATTCCAGTACTCTGGGAAGCTGAGGCAGAAAGATTCCTAGGCTTGAGACCTCAGCCTGGGTCTTCGGTCCTGTCTCAACATAAAAATAGGCTGGGGAGGTAGCTCAGTGTGGTGGTGGGTTAAATCTCCAGTACTATAAAAAAGTTAGAAAGGGAGGTAGGCAAGAGAGATTGATTGTTTTAATCAGATTTATCAGTGGCTTAAATGAGTCATATTACAAACTACTGCTTGGGAATACCAGTTACTTGCTTTACTCACTTGGTATTTCATTTATGTAAATTTCCCCTTTCTCACTTGCATGAACATATGTAACTAAAAAGGTATTACTATAGTCATTAACAGTTGTATTAATAGAGGCCGCCTTGTCTTTTGGAGGAAGAAAAATATTTGATCAAATGCATCAGCCTCTCAAATAGCCATATGCTTTGAATTATGAACTGTTTACTCTTTGGGAATAGGGACAGGAGAACATTCTAAAATCAGGCATCAATGGTTAGAAGTGTAATGGTAGAAAAAAATAATTTTGGGCCAGATGTCACGATAGGGATGTGTGTGATAAGACTGTGGTTATCTTAAGTAGAAACAGTGCTGTTAAACTCATGCACCCCAATGCCCGTGATGTTACTTCTATAAATACTTTTTGAAACATGAGAGCTTTGATCCTGTTGCCAAAAAATGCGAGATCCTAGAAAATTTCTAATTATAAATGACAGTATTTTAATTTCATCCCACTACCTCTTCTGTCCTTCCCATCCTAGCACGACTGATTTGATCACTACAAGTCACAGGATTGAATTAAAGCATACATCATCTCTGCTTATTTGTGGGGGGAAGCCACAGCTGCTCTCCCTCCAGATAACTGGTTTTTCAAAGCCCAAGCAGGTTACTCCTTTTATTCTGTGCCTGACCAAATGATTCATCTATCAAAAACTTGTCTAGTAGAAGTGGAAGTTTCTTTTCTCAAATAGGGCATAAAGTTTTTTTTCCCTTTAAGCCAGTTGCTCAGAGAAAGCTTCCTGTAGAAGAGGTAAGGAATTTGAAATGCAGTTTTACATTTTCTGTTCCAAGACTAATACAGTTATGCACTCTATGGTGAGCAGTTTAATATTAATTATGTAGTGCATATGCATGTAGGGAAAGTGTGATGATAAAGAGTTTGCTTTAATGTCATTTCTGACAGAAGTGTTTACTTTTGGAGTGACACTGATTACAAAAGGAGCTTTATGTAGCAACTGTTTTGCACACTTTAAAATTCAAAAGCTCTACCTCTAGGTGGCAGCACCAGATACTTTTTTTCCCTGTTGTTTCACTCTGGCCTTAAGGAGTTATGATAGAAGCAGTAAAACTTTTAAGTCTGTTGAAACTTCAAAAGAGGCTGTTATTACAAATTTCATGAGGATTAGGAAAAATAAATTTATATCTTGAATAAGTGTGGGGTTTGTTTAAGCCTGAATTTCCATCTTTTCAAACAGGATTCAGTCAGCATTGGTACATTTTTTTTTAACATGGCATTGTGTGTGTGTGTGTGTGTGTGTGTGTGTGTGTGTGTATTTAAATTTAGTTGTCTTTGCCTGTTGAATTACAATTGTCCTTTCAGGAAAACCATACCTTAATGATGTTTTTATATTTAAGTAATTTGTATAAGTATCATTACATGGCTAATATTTTAAGGTCATTACAGTTTCTTTTCCCTTTACATTTTTAAAATTCAGCATTGAACTCGGACCAAGAGAGTGCTGCAATTGACGCCTCTTCATCAGAAAAAAAAATCCCCTTGAGAATAAATCTGAAGTCATTAACTAGGCCAGTTGGCCTTGTTACTGTCGTGGGAAGATAAAAGGCATTTGTGAAAATGGACATTGAGAATAGATACGTATTTCATAAGATCTGGCATTTCTCCACAACTTTCAGCCAGTTTGGGGACACTTCCCCAGCTAGGAAGATGGGCCAAGACCACTTTTGGCTTATGCGGCAGGCAGGCTGCCCTGGGCCAGTACAGGCAGTTGCATGTGCTCGGGTGCCTGGAGCAAGCGATGGCTGGTAGGGAAGGGCAGAAAGCAGCTCCTGTTGGTTCTTTTGCACAAGCCAGTCAATTTTGTGCATGAATGAACCATCATTGTTTTGTTTCTTGATTTTTGGACTATGAAGGAGGCTTGCCTTTCAAAGCAACCTTGTTTTTAATTTTTCCCTTTTTTATTAATATTGGTCTTGAAAATTAGTAATCATATAGAGAAAAGGTGAAGCTGTTTTGTCATAATTGCAGATAAAGCAAGGCATTATGTGAAATACACTTGAATTCATAACTAGAGCTTAATGAGTTAGCAACAGTTATCTCTTACAGAAAAGAAATGGCCTCATTCATTGGCAGGGTCTCATTCAGTTTGTCTGCTCTTCCTTATATTTAATTGTGAGGGTATGTATTTCCACAAATTTTCTAATTTTTCTCTAGGAGATAAGTAACTTGTAAAATAAAATGTAGAGGAGTCCTAGGGGCAAGTGACACATGTTATGTCACTGGTGAAAAATTTTTCAGATTATTCTGAATATGTATTCTTTGCTTTTATTATATTCTGTCACTGTAGGAAATACTTTAATTTTTTTTCCAAAGAGGAATTTTGCTCTGTGCTCTTATGTAACATGAGCACGTGTTTCATATGTTTTTCTAAATGTATAATCTGGGGTGATTTAAGTCTAGATTAAATGATACTTATTCCTTATTTTATTATCCATTCAAGTGACAATTAGTGCTTTCATATCATATCATATCATATCATAAACACCACTGAACTAGGTTTATACTTTATTGTCTCATACAAACTTCATAACTGTATGGTTGGTGTTGCTACCTCTGTTTTGCAGGTGAGAAAGCTGAGACCCCACATCTGTTCTTTGTTTGAAATCTTTCCACTGTTTGAAAATTGGCCCTTATGTATTTATGATTTGAGATGTCATTTGAGACTGACCAAAAGGGACTTAGGACTTTGTCATTGAGTTCTGGATACGTCTGTTAGATTATCTACTTATATAGCTATTGATAAATTTAAAACATTCTGAGGTATTTTGATGTTTGTTAACTTTTTCCTCAGTTAGCTGTGTTATTTATTTATGTTTACACTTAAAAAATTTAACATCTTCCCTTAGATTTCCAAAAATTTAGAACTTGAGGAGTTGCTAGGATAGTTTTAAGAATATAATGTGGGATAATTTTCTTTCAGTATAAATTCACATAGTAATTTTGATAAATATGTTGTGAGAAAGGGAATATTAGCTGGCCTCAAAGTCTCTTTTCTTTTAATACTATGTAAAAACAAGATTGCATAAACTATGCTTTGATGGATTTCTAATGGTTTTGATTAAAATATGGAAGATATGTTTGGTTTCAGGATTGTCAGCCTACAGAATCTGTAGATTCATTGTTTTTGCACATGTTTTAAATTTCTGAATTCCAAACACCAAAAAAAGTTGCGTTTTGTCTCAGATGCTGCTACTGAATTTTAACCACTGAATTAGATTGCAACCTACATGCTGTTAACTATTGAGCCAAGATGAAATCGACCACTGCATTGAAATCAGGCTTAGCAGTTGTGTCTGCACTTGAAGAGTTATAATGACAGTGAACCTGTTTTCTTTAGTGGAATTTTTATTCTGTTTTCAATTTAATGGTGTTTCTTAATAAGAGTACACATTTCATTGAGGCTTTTCATTTTAACTTTAAGAAAATAAAAAAAAATACTATAAAAGTAGTTGCTTCTGAATCTACATGTCCACTGGCATATTTCTGCATTGCATTGTTGCAATTGCTTGTTTGATTTATAATCACTTGTAAAAAGATAAGTCCCTTGTGCATATTAAGTTTAAATTGTTGTATGCATGTGTATATGAACTTAAAAACCATTCTTCTGTGAGAGTTTTCTTCTTTTCGGGTGTGTTTTGGATAAATAGCCATCTGAATTTGTTTTTTGATTTCCAATACTAGGACTTGACCCTGCCCAGTTTAGAGTTCATCATTATCATAAAGACGAAGAGAATGATGCTCTACTTGGTGGCCCAGCACAACTCACTGATGAAGAGAAATACAGGGACTGTGAAAAATTCAAATGTCCATGTCCTGCATGTGGAACCGAGAATATTTATGATAGTGTATTTGATGGCTCGGTTAGTTCTTTCTTTTTTGTTTCCTTCTTTGATTTTGTAGGTGTATTTGTATAAACTGCCCTCCTCTAGTCCCCTGCTTGACAGGGGTATAAAAGAGAAAACCCACCTGAATGTTGCTTTTGTATCTTTAAAGAATATGAATTCTGCCCTTGCAATTTACTTTATTTCTGCTTTCATGTTTAATTGAATATGCTTAAATATTGTTTTTGCCTTGCTAGAGTGCTTGACCTTGGTTTTAAAATGGAATCACTTAAAAATTCTAATTATCTTAAAGTATTTTTATTGTAATTCCTTAATTAGTAACCTGTATTTCTCCACTCCCAACCCTGATTCATTAAGACTTACAGCAATATTTTCCTTTATCTTAAATCAAGTTAATGGGAACTAAGTGTTTTGGTGAAGTTTTTGTTTATCTTTACACATCCCACTTACCTCCTTTTTGACAAAGGTACTTTTCTTATCTTTTCTGCTGTCTTTGCCTATCAGACATTTAAAAAGCCACAGAGAGACATTCCTCTCCAGAAGTACTGCCAAAAAATGTATCATTGACCTTGCATCAGGACTTGACAGTTGGCCAGTTTACTTGATTCCACTAGTGTTGTATAAGTGCTAGCCATTGGCAAATGAGTAGGCAGCAGAACTGTAAAACCTTGAAACCAAAAGAAAAGACATCCCTTATCTAAATTAAAAGTAATTATTTTAAGTTAATTTGGACAAACAGCAGATGTTTTGCATTTTTTTGACTCAAAACAAAGCAGTCTTTGGAAGCAAGTGCAAGGAAGAGGCAGACACAGATCAGCAATACTTGCTAAATCCTTGAGTTTTGCTTCATTACAGCTGTAAATAAGATAGTTAATTGCATGGAGGCTTGACGACTTGCAGATGGGCTAACTGTAGAAGAGCCGATGTCAAGCTCTAAAATCTCTTCCACCTGGAATTGCTTAGCGTGGCGGATAGGGTTATGTACCAGATTGGAGCAGGAAACCAAGATGTTTAAAGTATCCAGAAGGAAAACAAATGCTTCAGAAACCCTAACAACTTTCCTATGTATTTGTTTCGTCTTTGTTTGAAACAAAGCACAACATAACAAAACACTTTCTCCCACTACTAGTAGTTATTCTTTCATAGTTTTACCCCTGCCTCTCTCCCCTTTGTGTACCTTTCATTTTGGGGCGAAAAAAAGCAGAAATTTTAGATTTGCAAATCTAACAATAAGTGACACTGCTTTTGTGGCACAAAACTTTTAATTTTTAGCTTTTATTCTTAAATTGAGTTGATAGGATGAAAACAAACTAGTGTCATAAGAGCTCTTGCTATATCTTCAAGGTTAGAATCAATCACTGCAAATTTAAAATTTTGATCAGTATCTCATAAGGATGTTTATTTCAAATACTATGCTTTTTCTGATATTTTCAGAGGGGAAATTATTTTACCCATAGAATCTGTCATATATTGAGTAAAAATAGTGATTTTAAAGTTTTCCTTTTGACTTTGTACTGCATTATGATTATGGCAAAAAAGGAAGGTATGTGTAACTAAAGGGGTCTTTGCTAGGAAAATAGTTGAGAAAATAGCATTTATAAATAATAATAATCTCTCTTAGTTCATCAAAAAGAATAATTTGTGCTGCCATTGTTTGATCACTTGTGTCTAGATTTTATAGTCAGAACAAGTAGTTCTGAGATAACAATATGCCATATATTAACTTGTGTTAATTCCCTACTTTTTTCTTTCTTGAAATTCTGTATCATTTATATCCTTCTTTTCTGTTTCTCTTTTTAAAATAAAAAAATTTAAAAACACTAACCAATAAAATAAAAATATTGTACACCATGGAGCATGTAGATTTTTAACACAAAAACCCTTTTATAACTGTTCAGTAACCTTTTTTTACTTATCTGTCCTGATTTCTATAGGGAACTGATATGGAGCCCAGCTTATATCGTTGCAGTAATATTGACTGTAAGGCTTCACCTCTGACTTTTGTAGTACAGTTGAGCAACAGATTGATCATGGACATTAGACGATGCATTAAAAAGTACTACGATGTGAGTATTTATAATGAGGTTTTTTTTTACCTATACAACTTACTGAGGTTTAGTATTTGTTTTATTGGTTTTTATAAAACTGAAATTTTGAAAAGACTTTGGAGAGACTTGGTGGCTGTTATTAATAAAAATTGGCAAATGTGTAATTTTGGCATATTAGCATACAAATGATTTGATTTTCTCATGGTCATAACATCTCTTTCATTAATGACCAATATTTTAAATCATAATAACAAAATCAGGAAAAAAAACCTTTTTTGTTTATTGTTAACCTATCTAAAAGCGGTCACAGAGAAGGAAAATATCAGTATTGCCTGCCTTAGGCAAGTAGAACTGTAAAATCAAGAGTGATGATTTTCATGAACTGCCTAGTACCTGATACTTTATATGGCAGCCTAAATTGTTTCCTAGCATAGTTTTCTGAGGAAATCAAAATAAACACCTTTAAATGTAAGTATAATTTATCTGGGGTTTTAAAAAGAATATCAGAACGGAGATTTAGCTCAGCAGTACAAGTACCTACCTGGCAAGCATGAGTTTGATCCCCAGTACCAAAAAAAAAAAAAAGAGTGCGAGAATGTGTAATTTTCTTTAATATATAGTAAAAGTCTGAGAACAATAAGTGAGTGGTCTTAGTTTTTATTCAAAGTTTTTGTTTTGTTTTGAACACATTTCATATGAATTTTAGCTCTTCTAAAATTAAAAAGGCCCCACATTTCCCATTTTGAGTTTTTTTTTGTATTTCATTGCATTATTTGTCATCTAAACGAATTTTCTGTTATTTGAAAGTTCACTGTATCTTCTTTAAAGAAGCTACATCTACTAGGTATTACCAAAAAATGCTCAAGTTCTATTAAGACTCAAGTCCCTTACCAATATCATTCTGTATTTTCTTGTTAAATAATGTATAACATTACATTTTCTTGCGTAGCGTCTCCTGTGAAATAATAAGAGATTATTTCACATAACTTGAAGTAGAATTCATTATGTAAAAGACAAGTATTAGATCATTAAGATGAAGAGTGAAAACACAGAGTTCCAGTATTGTGATTTTGGTGTAGAAGAATTTGTCCAAAAAAGAAAAAGCCAAGAAAGTTTGCCTGAGGATTTCTCTTAAATAGTAATTTTGTCTGCATTTTAGGGAAATCTGGAAAGTTTTAGCGAGTAATGTTTTGCTGCACTTAATGAACAGTTGGATGGGAATAAAGGTTATCTGTCGGGTCACATTCCGCAGTAGATGAAACGTTCAGCACTTGAAATGTTAGGCCTTTATTTAGCATGAAGAGCCCAAATCAAAACTATTCAGCTTCTCATTTACCAGCCTCTTTGAGCAGAGTATGATTCTTGACTCTTGAGAAGAATTCTGAGTTTTCTCTCTGTGTTTAGTCTATCAAAGTCTTTACCATGGTAATGTTAATACTAGAAGAAACTTGTCTATTTCCTTCTATAAGAAGGAACCATCTGTTTTGACTAAGTTGGGAATAGGCAGAAAAATGATCTTCTCTATAATTAGAAATGTGCCTGAATTTAAAGATTGAGTTTTCACCTAATTAGGTGTGTATGTGTTGTGGTGGTTATAAAAGTATTTTTCAAGTCAAATAACCTATTTTTAGGGACTTAGGTAGTTAAAATAACCAAATGTCACTCGTGCAGTTGAAGATTAATATGACTGTCCTCAAAATTAGGAACTTTTTTCTCTGCTTTCTGATCTTAATCATCCATGATTGAATGGTAGAGAAAGCAATCCATTATTTGTTCTTTTCACAGCCCCATGCTAAGGAAATGTTTCAAATCGGCAATTTATGCAAAAAGCTCATGTACCTTTAGGTTTTACTGTACTTCATTGGTAGACTGTTCTATTTCCTCCTGACTCCAGACTTAAAGAAACTTTTGCTAGTAGAAGGCCATGGAACTGAGTTTATTTTGTTCTTTGTTCTTGAGTAATGCTGATTGAGTTAGTTTAGTGGGATGTACCACAGCGATGATACTCCAACTGGAGACATATATCATATGTACTGGAGGCAAGGATACTGATGTTAAGGAGTGAGGTTAAATTCTCTGAAGCTAATTACCAAAATGTTTCTTTATATTTTGTAACATAAAAATACTATCCACTGAGTGTAATAATCAAAGGAACAAGGGCAAGAATCTCAATGTTTTTATTTTAGTGTTAAAATCATTGCAAGGGAAGGCAACCTACACTGAAAGAAGTCGTCTCAAGAAGGAAGAAACTTGAAGAAGATAAGTGGAATATGGTGCTTGACCAAACCCTTAGCCTGCCAATGAAGAAATTAGGTTCTAGGGGGTGGGGTGGGGATGATAAAGGTTTAGCGTAACAAAGTATAACTCTAAATCACTTTAATTTTGACAAAAATATATCACATGCTTTGGTATCTTCTGTTATGAACCAGTATTCCAGACTGAATTAGTAAACGATGTGACAAATATTGTTAAAAGTATAGGTATCTGAAAATCAATCTACTACCATATTTTAATCTTTTAATATTGGCTCTTTCAATAGAAGAAATGTATATTTTCTCTTCCAACCATGTATTGGTGATTCCCTGAAATTCTCATTTCCTAGAACATTTTAAATTTTGATACACATAAAAATTTTTTAAAAGCATTAGGCAAGGACATAAGTGATGTATTCATTTCTTTAGGAAGATATAAACTTTGCACTTTATCCTTAAATTTGAGGGAGTGTTGAAAAACTTTGAGATAGCTGTAATTCAAAGTTGATTTCATGCCCTGATCCTTGTTTGTTCTTCTTTACCAAGTTAAACTTGTATTTTTTTAATATCATGAAAAGCCGATTTAATCTGTAAGCTTTTAGTGATGTTTTTGAAAGACTGAATTCTGCAATGAAAAATTGATACCTATACCCCTCTTCAATACTGCTCTAGAAGAGTAACACACACACGCACACACCGCACACACTCAGGCGTGCACCACACACACTCATGTGCGCGCAGAGAAGGACTAGCTAATCTAAATTGGGAAATGAAGAGGGCTTTTTTAAGCATGAAAATTTCATCATCTTGTCAGCTGGCAGAATGCCTGCTGTGTGGATTCACAAAGGCTAAGAATTACACTTTCATGAAATTTTCCTCACTAACTGCCCTGGTTAATTTGAAAGATAACCCACTGTTCTAATTCATTCCTCAATTGGGCGGTGCAGGTTTTATCTTTGATCTGACAAAGCATTTGTGTTAATCGTTTTGGCCCTCCACTAGACACTCTTGGGATTGTGCTTTTACAATAAATGTGTCTGTGATAGCTCTTTAGTCTATTATACTTACAATAGATCCATAGAACTGGTAATTAATTCTCCACTGCTTTGGAAATGGGAAGAATAGGTGTAGCTCTGTCAAGTGCTGCTGGGAAGTTTGTTTAGCTGGTTCATTTTTGAAGTGTTTCCCTCAATTGTCCAAGAAGCAGCCACAGAAGAGAATCTGAGGTTGAGAAGCTGGCCTACCCTGATGACTTGCTGATAAAAGAGAAATGTAACCCCTCTTGGTACCTGGGAGGGGGTAATGGGTCATTTACTTTCATCTCAAGTACTATTAGTTATAATGTACATTATGCCCTAATGTTAATACTTAAAGAGCTATTCTTTTCTAAAGGTGGAACCTCTAAAAGAGGTAAGAGTCAGCTCAAATATATTCCCAAATTCTCATTGATGGTTTATGCAGGTTTATGAGTATTCTAGCAGGGCAAGGTGTATTCCTCATTAGCCTTCTAGTGTATCTAGCATTTCTTAGAACTCTTCACTCTGATTTTTAAACATCAAGATATTGGTAGCCCTAGATGGGTCTGGCCCTCCATCTGAAAGAATTAACAGGTGAATGCGAACACTGGCTGTCAAGTGCCATGCATGTGATAACCCTTGATGAATTGTCAGGGCCAGAATTGGTGGTGATTTCCTTGAAAATTAGTTATGGACTTTATAATCCCAGAATTTTCTTGAATTATACCTTTATTCCCTTAGAATAGGAGTTATGCTTTTTTTGATGTCTTATCTGTGACCTCTACCATAGCTCCTTGCTCTCCAGTAGTGTGGTACATCTTAATGTTTGGTAACCAAAGGAATCAACAAATAAAGGTTGTAATTTGCGATTTTTTGAAAAAAAATTTTTGTGCACTTTCGACATGCTGCCAGATGATTTATTAATGGTAGATGAAATTCTCAGATTAACCCAATATTTATGGTCATGAAAGCACTGACAAATTAAGCTCTTGTTATTCAGTCTTCTATTTTAATGTATGCCTGTTCCTAACTCAGTGGCCTTGTTTTTTCCCAGAACCAAGTATCATTCAAAGAGGCATTGATCAGAAATACTATTGTTATGATGCAGATAACATCTTGCCTAAATTAGCTTTCATTGTTGTATTAAGAGTCTCTCTCTAATAACGGCACATGGCAAAGGTATTGTTACATTCTCACTCCTGATCTGTTCCTTATATTTTGCCTCTTCGTATATTAATTGTGACAGAAGCCATATTTTTAATTTCTTTTGGATCCCACTTTAATGAGAAATTTAAAAAACAATGCCTAGAGTATTAATGATAACCATTATACCTAATGGTTATCATTAATAAGCCAGAGATTCCATTGAAATTGCTTATCAAAGGTGCAATGAGGGCAGAGTGAAGTACTGGTCAGAATACTTTTGCTCCACAAAATCACGCACCCATTTAGCATCACGGGCATGCACCATACATGGTGCTCAACAGTGCCTGGGAAAGAGTAATTATTTTATTATAAATACACAGAACTAAATTAATAAATAAATCTGATAAATTAGATTTGAAGCAGCCTCCCCAACCAACCTCCATCACCCATGTAAATCACTAACAGGGCTACTCATTGCTGTTGTCTTTCATTTCTCAACAGAATTAGATCATGCAGGTAGATCTGTGAGTTTTAGAGGCATGCATGGTGTTCAGTAACTCTGTTGTTTTGCTGAAAATATTCAGTGTTCAATAACCCTCAAAATTTCTCATTTCTTACCTGTGGTGATATGGGCTGATAGTTTTTAGGTTATAGGTTGCAGTGTGCAGTAGTGTCACAGGTACATTAGTTCAAAATAGTTTAAGCAGTATTGCAATTATTGTTTATTTCCTTGCCTCTGCATTTATGTTTAGAACATTTAAAAAGAATAAATTGAGTTTCTTTTTTGTGAAGACTCTAACAGCATAATTATAAAATGGTACAGAAAACATGCAAAGAAGCAAGAGATAGCCATCCCGCCCATTCAGCTTCACAAGCAGCTCAATCCTGTGCTGCCCCGCAGTGCTTCAACAAGGGTAATTTCTTTAGGAATTCTTAGAACTCATCCTGAATTTTATTAAAACAAAACAAAAAGAGCATATTGAGAATTAGCATTTCTTTATTTCTTTACACCATTTGATTGAGAAACTAAGCATAAATGAACATCAGCCATACCAGTATTCTAACATCAGGGCCCACTGATGGAGTCGGTGTATTTTTATTAGCAAATGGCTGATTATTTTTAGCTAGGTCAAGCAAGCTACTTTTGAGTTTGGTGTGACATTTTGCTGCTATGCCGTGGCATGCTCTCACAGAAAAACTGATTCGGTGATGGGTGGTGTAGAATCTATAACAAGATAAATGCAGTCCCCTAAAAATACCAGTTACATATTTTATGCAAGCAGTTTGTTATGATATAATACTAGCTCTTGTAAAATTGTTCTAATTAAGTAAATAGGGTCATATTACAGCTTTATGTACCACTTGACTTTTTCCTATTTTAGAATAACCAATATTTACCTATACCTTATATATTTATCAGAATACTTCTTTATATTTGGTTTTGTTTAATCAAAACCTTTTGGCATGGACCATCTTTGGGGAGGCTCTGAACTGCAGTGCTATCCTTAGGAACTAAAATGAGACCCACACCAAAGTCTTGGCACCCAGAGCATAGAGAAAACTGTTGTCTATTGAGAACTGACCCAGAGTCACCAACAAGACCTGAACTTGAACTGTAGTCTTTCCCTTGTCCTTGTCAGTCTCTACATAGGTAAATCTGCCCTCCTAAGTTTTTTGCTGGAGGTGGAATTATAGCTTCAAATTTTGCCTTTCTTTCTCCTGCATTTTAAAGCTCTGTATTCATTTGTCAGTTATCAGGCTAGCCATTGCTACCTTACATTTTGATTTGCACTCATACCTCTAGTGCAGAGTCCTTGTCTGGTCTCTGACCAACTCTGTAACTTGGGGTAGTTATTGAGCTTCTCCAAGTTAGTTTCCTAGCCTATGAAGTGATAGTAGTAGTGCCTGCCCCATGAAGTCACAAAGAGGAGTTTATGGGATAACGAACTTAAAGTGCTTCAAAAATGCACAGAGAGAGAGAGAGAGAGAGAGAGAAAGAGAGAACACCCGTTATGAATGTTCATTGTTCTGATGAGAGATACAGTTAATGAGCATGACTTGGCTGTGTGCCTTTGGGCTCAGAATGTCCCAAGATTTAGACCTGGGAGAGTGCCTTGCTGCCCCTGTCTTCCTGAAGTGTCCTGTTATAAGCATTCTTGCTGCTCTCTCTCCCACCGTCAGGACAGTACCATAATGTGCACCCTCTCGGCTCTCCTTTCAGTTTGCCAATATGGGAGTTTCCTTTTCATTGTTCATGAATAGGTCTCACAGTCAGTCTTGGGGAAAAAGACATGAGGCTCTAACTTCTTCAAGGCCCAGAATATAGCATTGTGCCTAAACTAGTAGATGCTTGGTAAATTTTATTGAATGAGTTCACAATATTCTGAGAGGTCATTGATACCAAATGACTCTCCTAGGTCACACATAGCAACTGGACTGTGACCAGACTAAGGGAGCCCAATCTAGAATTTTGTCCATAATATCTGGGAAGACAGCTGGTTATGACTGCCCACTACCCACTGTCTTCAGATGCAGTCACTCTTATAAAAACGTGGATGAAGACCCCTGGGCATTAGCATTACAGCCTAGGCTAGGTCACTGACTGACTGGGGCAGCCATCCAGAAGGCCAGTTACAACCACTTAGCAGTGGACTAGTCCAGCCACATGTGTTGTACCTGGGGTTTCAGTAGCTCCTGATGCAGTTTGCCTCTTAAGGGAAAATAGAGAGTTTTTGAAATGTTGACAAAATGCCATAGGAGTTGTCAGGTCTCTGAAAACAAGTGGGTAAAAATGAAAACTATTTGTGCCAAACCAGTAGAAATGCTTTCGTCAGTTTGATTTCTCTAACCTTGTGTGTTTAGGAAAAACCGAACTCCAGGTCTAACTCCAGTCATGTAGAGCTACTCTTGTAGTAAAGTAAGAAATTGAACCAGAACAGATTTCATTTAACCTTTCAGAAGTGAGATTTTCACGCCATTGACCTTCTTGACTTCAGGGAGCAAAACGGAACTATCAGTTCGCTGCTGCACATGTCAACAGAGAGAAGAGGAGAGCACCCTAGGTGATGGCTGTCTTTCATATTTGGTTTGCCCAGAGAGTTTACAGTACGGTTCACAGGTGAAAATTGGTCCTTTGCACATAGTCGCCAATGTGAATTTCCAGATGATCCTGTCCAGTTTAGTCTTGCAATAAATGAAATAACCATATTTCTGTTCGGATGGGGTTTGATTCAGTTGTCATTCTGAGACACCATAGAAAAATTCTCAAAGGCCAAATTAAACTAATAAAAATTAGAGTGCCTGTCTTTTCTCAATGATAGGTGTTGGTTTGTTTTGTGCTGGGCATAAGTCAGAGGTAGCTTTAGTATATGTTCCTTCCAATACCTATAGGCTATGGTGGTGAGCCTATGATGCTTCTGGCACAGTGGGTTGTTTATATTGTTGAAAGCTCTAAGAGGTTTTCCATCACTGACCTATAGCATGTGGGCCTCAGCTTGCTTTTGAAAAACAGTGCCTTAACTTTTTGTCCTAGTTCAGAAAAACTCATCTGAATTAGCACTTCTGCCAACTCTTTAAACTGTGCTCCAGCTTGTAATTCTTTGGGTAGGTAGTTTTCTAAAGTAACCCAACCAGCTTTTTTCTTCTAAGGGGCCCAGCCTTCTTCAGGCTGCACTGGTGCTCAGGATTCTTTTGCTGTTTGAGGAGCTCTTGATGCAGCTGGAAATCTAGCCCAGCTTTCAGGAGCTCAGCCTGACAGGACTACAGTCCCATCTACCAGCAAAGATGTGTTAAAGAATCTTGGCAAGAAGTAGCTGCTCAGGCATAAAGAAAACTGGCCAGAGTTTAAATCTATGTGTATACTAAGAATTTAGAAGCAGTGTGGATGTCAAGTCACAGCTAATCTAAGGAGGACTATTTCTCTCAACCACAGCTTTCTATCTAGTAATGTGAAGGAACCCCTTTCCAGGAGTTGTTCAGCAAAGAAAGATCAAAGGAGAGTCCAGAGTCAGGAGGAACCTATTTAAGATTTCCCAGAAAAATAAGTTCTCTTGCTGAGTATATGCACTCATATGACACAGTGGTTCTCAAACCCTTTGGTTTGTGGGACCCCTGCAGTCTTAAAGTCTTAAAGATGTCAAAGAATTTTTCATTTATGTGAGTTTCACGCGTTTATATTTCATTATAAATTAGAGTTTAACAAAGTTAGTGACTCATTTATATGTAACAATAAACATATAACAAAGAATACTTGATGAAAAAGAACTGTATTCCACAGGAAATAACTTAATAGGAGCCTTCTTGCTGTTTTACATTTTTGTGAACCTTTCATGTCTGGCTTAGAAGACAGCTTGATTCTCATATCAACTTCTGCTTCCCATCCTTTGTGATCTGTTGTTGGTAGAAAATATATGAGGAAAATTCAACTTTACACAATTATGTAATTGGAAAGAGTGTTTTTAATAGCCTTTTCTGGTTTTTGTGGTTGTTTTTGTTTTTTGTCACCATACCAGAACTTGAAATGAGGTTATTTACAGTGTAGATTCTGAAAACATATCAGTAATCTTTTTGTATCCTGGTACATTAATATCCATTGTTCTGACTTGTACTTGAGGTCATGCATGATTTTGTAACATTATACATTGGTCATATTTAGAAAATATTTGTTCACTGACTAACATTTCCAAATGTTGAAATACTTTATTATATAATTTCTAAAGATACTTTATTTGGCAGTACTGGGGATTGAACAGGGCCTTCACACTGAGCTACTTACCCAGCCTTTTTATTCTTTATTTTGAGTTAGGCTCTTGTGAAAATCACTGTTGTCCAAGCTGGGCTTGAGCTTGTGATCCTCTTGCCTTGGCCTCCCAGTAGCTGGAAATACAGGTATATGCCCCCTACACTGGGCTAAAGATCACATTTGTTCATGTTACCACCAGCCTCATCAGAGAAATCTTTTTAAGTATTGGGAAACTGTTGAGCTTATGATGGTAGATACAAATACTCCATTGAAAGCTGGAATTCTTTCATTGGTAACAAATATTGTCACTTGGTTTTTCTTGAAATGATAGGCTCAGTTGGTATAGTTTTGGGGGAAAAAGTGTTTGCTAGGTACTCAGATCTAAATCATCATAGTTTGTCAGCTTTTCTTTCAGGTAAAAATAGTGGTCTTTCAACAAAGCAGTTAGCTCAGTTCCTAGCTCATGTCTACAGGTACTTTTCCTGGGCACATGCTAATAAAAGTATATATGTTTAGAGGTTGCATTATAATAAAATTTTACTCTCATCAAGGGCATTCTTTTTGTCTCTGTGTGTGTGTGTGTGTGTGTGTGTGTGTGTCTGTCTGTCTGTCCGTCTTTCTTTTTTTCTGTACTGGAGATTGAACCCAGAACCTTTCCACTGAGCTATACCCCTAGCCCTACGCCTTTATTTTGAGACTGTCTTGCTACATTGCCCAGAATGGACTTGAACTTGTGATCTTCCTGCCTCAGCCTCCCAGAGAGCTTACAGTGCTACCATACTTACCTGCAAGGACATTCATAAGAGAAGCTAGTCTAGTCATTTGTTACTGTGAGTGCCTCATGATGAGGAATACAATCACTAATAGTACAGTCTAGGACTACTGTCTCGATTGATGCTAATGTGCCAAGAGCTTTACCCATGAGTTTGCACCACTAGTATAAATGTTAACCCAGTGGAAAGACCAATAATTATCTTAGTGATATCCTGAAAATAGGTGTGGGCTTTAAAAGCATCACCTTCAGTTCTAGCAGTTTATCTTAAAAGAATATATCCTAAATATGGAAGAATTTACACTGAGGAGTAAGTTGTTTTTGTTTTTGTTTTGTACCAGGGATCAAATTCATGACTGCGTGCTTACAAGGCAGGCGCTTATTCCACTAAGCTAAATCCCCAGCCCGAGGAGTAAGTTTTTCAAGTAGTGAAAATTTTGACGTAATGTAAATAAGGAAGAATAAATGATAAATTATGATATATCAATGCCATAGTATAAGTTGCAGTCAACGGAAATATTTGTGAGAGTAAGGACACAGAAAGGCATGAGGATTACAAGTCCGGAGCTAGTCTGGGCAATTTAGTAAGATTCTATCTCAAAATAAAATAAAAGGATGGGATGTAGCTCAGTGCTCTCTGGGTTCAAGCTGCAATAAAAGGGGGAGATTTTATATATATATATATCTATCAGATAGTTAAGATAGTTATACAACTAGTTTCTCTTATTTCATTGAGAAGAAAGGTTTGTGCTAATTTTTTGAACAATATTTCATGCCTGTATCTTGTACTTGGAACAACTACTTATGAACATAACAATATGCAATTTGTTAATTATTTGTACTCTCCTACCTCCCTATTTTAAAACTGTTTTATTGCTATTTTTACATTTTTAAATGTACAATAAGGTTTTTGAAAAAAGAAGAAAAACAGTAAAAAGTGAGAAGAATGTTGAGGAGAAAACACATCAGTATACAAGGAGTGATTCATTTATGTGATAAAGGTACTATGTACATAAAGGCACATGCCTAAAGAAATAGAAAATTACACCAAAATGTTTTTAATGATTATCTTAAGTGTAGGAATATAGATGATTTTTCATTTCATCATTATATTTATTGTCCAAAGTGTTCTGCAGTGAGCATATGTTGCCTTTTATGGGAGGGTGGGTATTGGCTTCAGTTTGAAAAAAATTTTTTTTTGGTCAAACCAGGGATGGAACTTATGACCTTATGCTTGCTAGGCAGATGCTTATGCCGCTGAACTAAATCTCCAGCCCTGAAATTTTATTTTTAAGTTTATATATAGTAAAATTTACTCTGGTATACAGTTCTGTGAGTGTTGACAAAGACATAAAATCATGTAACTATTGCCACAGGTATTAGTACTTTTGAAATTTCTTCCATATGATTACTAAATTCATTAACACATCTTGATGAATTCTACTGTAAGGTTTAAGAACCACTGGGCTAGAGATATATCTCGGTGGTAAAGCACTTACCTAACATGCATAGGGCCCTGGGTTTGATCTCCAGAACAACAATAAAAACCTTTGTTTTACCTTTTTCCCATAAAATAAAATTTTAAAAATGATTAAAGAAAACCCAAGTAATTTAAAACGTTACTTGTACTGGCTACATATGAAAATAAAAGGAATACATGCTTCTACACTGTATCAAGTTGATTGTGTACTTACAGATGAAAAGGGAATGAAACTTTTTTTTTATTTTAAAGAGAATTTTAAAGAGAATAAAACAAAAGAGGACAGAGCAA
Organism: Dolichotis patagonum; assembly: GCA_004027295.1. Taxonomy (NCBI): domain Eukaryota; kingdom Metazoa; phylum Chordata; class Mammalia; order Rodentia; family Caviidae; genus Dolichotis; species Dolichotis patagonum. The sequence continues at coordinate 68,654 of PVJX010005850.1, forward strand.
AGCAGATCAGAATAGAACAACATAAGCAACACAGCACTTTACAATAAGACAACCGGACATTAACAGTAGCTGTCAAAATATCTCTTTCTCTGCTATAGTTGAGCTTAGTTTCAGGAATGAAACTTTTAAAGCAAGATGAGTTATCCTGTGTCCAAAAATAATTTTATGAAAGCCAAAATCTCATTGAATCTTTAGAATTTACCACCCTTATTAAGCCTTCTGGTGTATTACTGCCACTTAACAAATGGCAGATTATTAGCATTGCTCAAACTTGTCTCTTCTCTGTTGTGGGCATGACTTATAAATGTAAGTAAAGAATATTCGTGTATATAAACGTCATCCTCGCTGTATCTTTCCTGGGAGAACTCGCATATAATGATGTCCTTATGTTATCTGATCCTACGTATACACAGGAGTTAGGGGTCTTTTCAGCCTTTTTAACTGGTCCTGAGAGCTGCAATATAGTCACAACCTTCCCAACCTGCGTTACTACTCATCACAGTTTTTTTTTAATCTGTCTTAAAGTTCTCATCTGTAGGAAGTGCCTAGTTTTTACACAGGTATAACACTCCATGAGCATGACCCAAAAGTCAAAAATGGAAGAGTCTCTGGACTGTTTTGTGTTTCCCAGTGTTCCTCATAGGAATCGGATAACAGAAAGGGGACTGTACAACTTTTTCAGTGTGTAGGAACTTTGGTGTAATATTGGACTGTCCACCTTTTGAAATGATTTGGGCTTCAGAGTTCCTGTGGGAACTTCCAAACTCTTGCAAACCACCTAGGCATGGTGGTGCATGCCTGTAATCCCAGCACTTTGGAGCCTGATGCAGAAGGATTGCTGTGAATTTGAGGCTGCATAGTAAGTTTGAGGCAAGACTGAACTATAAAGTGAGACCCTGTGAAGGGAAAGGAGATGAAAAAAGGAATTAAGATATATTACGTACATGTACTAACTCCCCACAGGGAATGTACAGATTACGTACTACAGACACATGCTAATAAATAAAAATACACAGTTCATGGGAGAACTATCAAAAAGATTTGTAGCCTGATTTTTAATTAGGTATCCATCTATAGGTGCTGTCAAGACTGTGGATATTTGGGTCCTCCTCCCTAAACACTGAATTTTTTTCCTGCTCTCACCTACCAATAGTGAAGTGTCTTTAAGAAAGAGACAAGTGAAATTAAAAGGAGTGAGTTCAAGTGTGTTAATATGCATCATGTAGTATCCAATACATTGGCATTTTCTTACCTCATGCCTTCCTCACAATATTCTTGATGCATGTAGAGCAGTGACCTCAGTATCTCCCAACCCAGTATAACAGAAACCTGTGATGTTTGGCACTTTTGATGTATGGTGTTATAGTGTGTTCTTCCTCTCACATTGTCTTTTGTTCCTTTTCCTTGCTTTAATTTAGTCCTTGATCATCTCATCCCTAGGTTTCTAATTAGTCTATCTGACTTGGACTTTCCCCATATTAGTTCATTTTCCATACTAATTTTAAGATTCTCTTTCCAAATCAGAGTAGAATATCATCTTCCAGCTGAAAAATTTAGCCTGTGGTTGCATGTTTCTTGCAGATTAAAATTCAAAATCACAAAGCATTGCATTAGAATCCAGGCCCACCTGTCTTATTTTCTACATCCTCATTGTCCCCTGCAAGCCATGTGCCTGCAACACCAAAGTGCTTGGTATTCCTTAAAAGAGTCCATGTGCTTTGCTTTGTCTCTGTGCCTTCACTTCTGCTGCCTTCTGTTAAAACTTTACCCCAGCGCTTATAGTGCCCTGTCCCTGTGGAATTCTCCTGCCTTCAGTGGCACCTTCTCTGGAAAGCTTCCTGGCACAATGTCTCCTGGCACAATGTCTTACTCTCCTTTATACTCCGATAACCCTTTGTACATACCTCTCTGATGGCATTTACCACCAAGGTGATTGACTGTCTTCCTCACGGGCCACAAGTTGTGCTGTATAGTACTGTGTTTAGCTGCATGTCACCTGAGCAAGGCATCATGCCAGGGACATGGCAAACAGGACTTGTTTAAACAGATGTGTGATTTTTGGAACCTTAAGAAAAATTGTGGGTACAATATTTATATTTGATGGAATAGCCAATTCTTAATGATTCTACTGCTAATATACATATTTTCTAAGCTGTCATCTTTTGGGGGTGTTGTGTTATCGAGAATTGAACACAGGAAGCACTATACTACATCCCTACATCAAGCCCCTTTTTATTTTGAGATATGGTCTCACTAAGTTGTTGTAGACTGGCTTAGAATTTGGGATCTTTCTGCCTCACGCTGTGAAGTAGCTGAAATTACAGACATACACCACTAGGTCCAGTTTAAAATACCATCTTCTGTCTCTCATTATCTAATAACTTCAGTCACCTTAGTTAACTTTGGAATCTCTAAGAAGTTAAGCTTACTCTTGCATTACACATATACACAGTACGTATTTTTACCTTAAGATATTTCTTTGCATTTCTTGCTTACTTCTAGAAACAAAGGTATGGTGTTAATCTTTAATAGCACTTTTCCTGTAACCCACACCATGACTAGGAAGCTGGCTTCTGCTAGTTCATATTCAGTCATACTCATTCATTCATTCACTCCTTCCCTACCCTGTCTCTGTATCTGTCTCTGTATCTGTCTCTGTCTCTGCAGGAAGTGGAACCTGGGGCCTTGGGTATGCTAGACAGTCACCCTACCACTGAACTACATCCCCAAACCTTTAGAGTCTCCTAAAACTGTATAGTCATATCTTTCCTGTTGTCACCATAACTAAATATTAAAAAATACAGTTTTGAGAAGCCCTTATCACCATGTATATTTAGTTTTGTGTGCTTTTTAACGTAGCCCTAGTGTGCACAAATTTCCTGTTACAGAAAGAAGGGTGATGGAGCCTAGTTGGCTTTTGTCTCCTGTCAAAGAGTTGTTACGTCTATGGATCATATGCTCATTGATACTGATGGTGTGTTAGGGAAAATCAGTATAAATAGGAGAGTGACTAATAATGGAATGTGAAATTCAGACTTCTGCTAGAGGCCTCAGTAAAGCTTATCACATTCAGTCCTTGGGCGATTATACTTTCCTCTTCCATATTTAATTGGTGATTGTGGTGTACCTAATGTACTGGCAGAAGACAGTTCAGTAACAAATGACTTTAAATATTCATAGAATTGTGTATAGAATTGCTTTGTTTTCAGGGAATCTTTCTTCTCCATCCACTTTCCGAATGGCTATTTTCAGTTTTTAGAAGATAACTTGCATATATGATGCAAAATTAAATATTTGGCCAGTACTAATTCAGTGTGTCATTTATAGCCTGAAGTTGGTAGTGGAAGCAACTCTGCAGGAACAAGCTAGAACAACGAAAAGGACAAGAGTTTAGATGACTTTTTTATCAGACCATCACTAGTACTTGATAGAACAGCAGTACTTTTTTTTTTTACTCCTTTCCTCCCTTTTTTTAAACTGGTAGAAATGCAATTTGCAACACTTGGAAACTTGTAAAACACAGTCAACTAACCAGATAAAATGAAGCCATTGAACTCATGTGCTAGGGAAAGCTTTGTCTAAGCAGACTCTCCCTCCTCGGCCAGCAGTGCCTCTTTCAAAATCTTATGACCCTGTCCCTGTACCTCTGTCTCCCTTGTTTCTGTTGAGGCCAAAACCCAGGCACATAGCTTTTGTATTTGGCTTTACTAGTAAAGTTGTTTTATCATTCCAGGACCATATCTTGACACGAGACCCCCCTCTAAAACATCTATTCCAATGCCACAGACTTGGCAGACATTTAATTTTATGTGAAGTCACACTCACTAGAAGTATCTGAAATTCCATTTCTGTATTTATAAACACGTGCATTGTAAGAGCAACTCATTTTCTAAATGAATACTTCACCTGACTCTTTGGTAATCAGAAGTTAACGTCTGATATCCATCATGACATTTGTTTCATAGACAGAAAAGACAGGCTGTTTGGAAAAACACAAATTCGGATTTGGCAATGTTAAAATTAATCCATTGCATGTTTTGGAAGTTTGAAGAATGTGTTTGTTGAACTTCTAAGTAACACACTTGTGCTGTCTAATTTTTGCCCAAAGAATCTGTTTCAAGCCAAATTTTGACCTGCATAAATGATATTATAATGGTTTTGGAAATGGATTCTAAGCAATCCTTATTTCCTTTTCTATTATGGAGCTGAATTCTCCCAGCCAAGATTATATAAAATGTATACTAGTATTTTGTGTGTATTTTTGTAAAATTTGGTTTACAATCTAGGAGCTTTAAAACCTGATTAAGTTGGTTATACATACATACTTTTTTAAAGTCAAGAATCATGCCTTTTCTTCTAACGTAGACAATCAAAATAAGCAGCTTGAAGAGATGGATTTAAGATGGCAAAATTGTTGTATCTTCAACTGTGTAAAAGAAGTACTGTACCTTGGACCAGAAAACATGTATTAGCAATGGTTGGGTTAGTGACTGCAAAGAGCAAAATAAATACCGTAGTGTAAAATACAATTCCACATGACAGCATGTTTGGCTAGTACTGAACATCAGAATTTAAAGACCAGTAAAATATGTTCTCCTTTGTGTGGAAATACATTAATAATGGAATCTTATATTACCATTGCTTGATTAAATTACAGAGAGATCTGGTCAGGTCTTGTAACTGTTTTATAGGAGAAATAGGCGCTAAATATTTGTCATAATCCTATCTAAAAAACTTGCCTTGTTTCTCCTTTTCAGACCATTGCTTTTGCAGTGTACTTGCAAGATGTGCATTATTGTTTATTTTGAATGTAGAAGGTTGATCAGAACATCGCTTTTTACTGGAAAATGGCAGTGTAATCAATTATATGATAAACTTACAGGCACTGGGATATTTCCTTTCTTCTGTTAAGAGTTAATCTTTAAACAGTCTCTATACATGCAGAAAGAAGATACCGTGAAAGACCCCAGATTGCAAAAGCAGTGCTACTTCTTCTGAGAGCTTTGGGCAACCCTCTGATGTGTAATTGCTTTTACATCAGTCACAAGAGAGAGACAAGAATGCGCTTTCCTTGAACTTAACAGTTTGGGCAATTTTCTATAATCCAGTAAATACAAATTGTAGCTTGATTATTCATCTACGTCTGTCAAGCAAATTTTAATGGATGAATGAATGAGTCCAATCTATGCATGGAAATATACAAATGTGCAAAATATGGGTCTAATTACCAGGCTGCTGAATTTACACAAGGTCAGGTAAACAAGGCACCAGTGTAATGATTATTAATTGTTAATAATGCCTTTGGGAAAACATTCACATTTCCCTTCTGAATACCTAACAGTTTGCTTCCCTAGTCATTTTTAAACTCTGAAAATTTTAGCTGGTCTGAAAAAACAAAAACATTTTTGCCCTACTTTTATCCTTTCCTTATAATTGCTTACTAATTATTTTAGAATAACATGTAAAATGTAATACATTTTTCAGTACTTTTTTGAAAAATCACAATTTAATGTGATAGAGAATTAAGGGAGGTAACATACTCACTCAGCAGAATGAAATAGCTGCTATCTTTTGTCTCCATTGAAGGGAAGAACATGTCCCCCCCATCCTCCACCCTCTTTTCAAACCTAGTCGACATTCTAAAACATAAAAACCAAGGTGGTAATAAAAGCAAGGATAGCAGAGCAGGCTTTTTTCCCCTCTATTTACCATAGTAAGTCAACATTTGACTCTGTCTTGATATTCTATAAAATGAATGTTGGAAAAAGAATAATATCAATGAGTAGTTTCCCATCAAAATGCCCAAGGGCCGAAGTAATTGAGGGCGTACTTGCTGAGGTTTTTCTTAGTTCAGTAACTCTTGATCGCTGTGCAGTTTCATAGCTGTGCTGTCATTAAGGGCTCTCCATGTCTGGAAGGACACCCCCCTCTCTCAGCTTTAATCCAAAAGTCATAAATTGTAGAACTAACATGTCGTCTGCAGGTCACCCAGGCGAAAACACTGTATCTGGAGAAAGCTATCTTGCTGCCACTGTGCTTTGAAATCTTTTGAATATTTTGCATTAATGGTATTGCTGCAATCTCTTGCTGGGATGTCTTCTCATCTTCCACATTCAGAAGTTTTTCTCCATAACTAATCTAAACATTCTCTCCGTTCTAGGCCTTACTTCCTGCTACATATCTGTGTTTGATGTTACAATATGAGTACATGCACCTTTTTTTATGAGTAGCACTCATATCTCCCTTTCATTTCTGTTTTTCTGAGACTTTATTTTTTAATCATGTGAATTTGATTATACTGGATTTAAACTATATTGAGTGGGGTAATTTTTTTGATATATCACTCTAGAATGTAACTTAAAATAGTTTTTATATACTCTTGATGCTACAGAGGCTTAGTTAAATCTATGTAGAATGATAGCAAAACTTTTTTTCAGGCATATGAAACATCATTACCTGTCAAATCATCATTCTTCTAGGCAGACCTTGTTTTCTTGTGACTGTCCATGCCACTTGCCTTCTGTCTGTTTAAATTCTCAACCTTTAAGACCCAAGGTCATCTCATTTCTTGGGAGCTTTCTGTGGACATCACAGCTGAGGAAGGTTTTTTTGTGCTCTAAATGCCTAAAGAACTTTGAATGTATAATTTTCCTCCTTCAATTTCTTTACTATAGTCTCTTGGAGTTACATTCTTTTATTTGGCAAACGATTTTGCTCCCTATAAGTTTGTAGACTTCTGGAGACCAGGAGAAAGAATAAAGAATAATATTTTTAAGCTGTCTGTCACTTTGCTAAGCATTTTTTACATACATGAATGATATCATTTAATTCCTGTAACAACTGTGAAGTGAATGGTATTTTTCCCATTTTTATAGAAAAGGAAGCTGGGTCTTGAAAGAAACTCAGCCAATGTTAGAAGGATAGTACATTGTAGAGCTAGAATTTAAAATCGGGCCTCTCTGATTCAAAGCAAAAGCCCATCTACTCTTTTCAAAAATCCTCCTCCACAAAAAAGAGTAACAATTTGCATCCTCGTCTGTTAAGTTAATAGAAAGTTCAAAGGACAAAACAGGTGTTCAATAAATGATTGAATTTATGACTATGCAAATTCAGTAACTTCAGCTTCATGTCTTTTACGCGTCTGCTGTTGGTAACGTGAATTAGCAATAAAATAGCCAAAGCCTTTGTAAGGGCCCTCTGTTCTCAGAGAAGGCTAGTACAGGAAAGGTTGACAGTTGTTTTCTAATCTCAAGACTAGTAGTTAAGGCAAATTCTTTTTTCTCTTATTGATCCCAACATTCTTGGGTACTGTTAAATGTTTGCATTTTATTTTAAGAAAGTAAATCTCTTTGTTAGTAGCATGAATAATCTGGTTTTCAGTCAAGGAACTAGTAAAACTCCAGAGATTTAAAACAATACACATTCTAAAATGTACATAACCTAAGGAATATTTTCCCCTTGCTTTGAGTGTTTTACTGTAGCGCTAAACGTGGGCATTCATTAAAAAGCTGTGGATTTCAATTTAGGGCCCAGTGCTGAGTTGTAATTTTGTCTGTAGATAAGAAAATTTGGCATTATCTTTCATAGAAAGTAGCCTGTTTTACATTAGGATGACTTTACCTTTTTATTTAAAATAGTAAATTTTTAGTGAGGTATAGCCCTTGTCAAAGAATAATTATAAGTACTAAGAAAGAAGATTACCAACTAAAGAAAGAAAATAATTTCATTTTGGTGAGCAAAAGCAGTGTGACTCAGCTCTAAGGTGACGAAAATATGATCTGTGTTAGGTATTTGAGGTTTCTTCTTATCATTGTGCATATTGATAAGTTCAGCCTATTTTGCAAACAGTAACTAATGCCATAATGCATTTTCCCATATCTTCAAGCTGAATTTTTTACTATTATTGATTGAGGATTCAATTGAGAAACGTGTTTAGAACCCTGCTTTCTGTGGTAATCACAGAAGTCAGTGGGAAGACAAGAAAATTGTATTGAAAGAAATTGTGTGCGTGTGTGTTTTGTGTTTCAGCATAGATTATCTCTGCCAAAATAATAGCTGTCATTTTGTTCTCGTTATATTAGTGACCTGTAGCTTACCACTACTCCTTTTCCTTAGTTTTCCTTATGACCATTGGCTATTACCATCAGCAAGACCTTTTTAATTGAATGTCCAAATGTGAACAGTTCTTGTCCTAATTTCATTGTAATTCTGATCCATTTCAAATTAGAGAGCCCAAAGTTGTGACCTCTCACCCCAACACAATAGCCCTTTAACATTCAGACTTTGAAACTTCACTTCTGTTTAGAATTTCATATCATGCCCATCCTGGGGGGAAAGATGGAAAATGTATACGCTGAGCCTATAGGACTTCCTGCAGTGCTTATTAATCCTTTATGGATCATTTGAAATGTTTCTAGTTTATTTAAGCTTTGCTGCTTGTATCAGATTGTTCCTACAAAAAAAAAAGAAAAAGTGATCATGCTTTGAATTTTTAAAAATGATCTCACTTTCAAGCAAAAGCACTTTTATGCTCCATTAAAGTTGAATTTGCCAAACTCTTACATCGCATTAACACAAGCTTTACTGGATAGATAAACGTGTTGTTCAAAGACTGACTTGAACTTTACCAAACTGCATATTAAGATTTTTATCTTTATACTTCATATTTCTTAAATTATTTTAAAATAGTCTAGTAAACTAGATTTGCCCAAATGAACTGCACTTCAATGATGAAATAATGTTTACATCCGATTTAAAATATTAATATAGATTATAAACTAATTATTTGAATATGAAGCTAAAGTAAAAATATTTTGAATAGTTTTATGTTCCCATATATTTTTATGTCGTATCAGTATTTCAATGACAGTTTTGATTTTATTTCTCAAAAACTTATACAAGTAATTTAATGATTTTGAGTTATTTTTACTAAGATTTAGGCATATTTGAAAGTTCAGTATTGTCTTGTAATTTCATCCCATTTCAAATTAAAGAGCCCAAAGTTGTTACTTTTTAATCCTCACAACAGTCCTTAAAATTATAGTGATTTAAATAATAAAATGACTTCTTTTTCCCTTACCAATTCACTGTTTTAAAAACATGCACACATCTTTCTGTTTTCTATGGGTATTATACTTCCTATTTGTATTTGAATAAATAAGGTAAGTTAAATTTGAAATACTTAACTTAGAGATAATCTTTGAATATATATTCTTTTGACCCACGGTTACTAAGAAAGTTCTAGCACTGCTTGTGCCTTGTTCCCTGGCTTGCTAAACAATTGTAAGGACTTGGTTTTTTTCTTTTGAGTCTCCTTGGCCTTGAGGCTTTAATTTAATGTGTTTGTTCTTCAGAAAGAATGTAAGCCAGTTTTCTACTTGAAATGTCATAAACTTGAGTCATTTGTGGGAAAATGGATGCATCTTGAGACCACAATGTTAAGTGAAATAAATCAGACACACAAGCTTAAATACCGTGTGGTTTTTCTTAAATGAGAAACCCAAATTACAAATAAAGAGCAAAATAAAAGGTAATAAGAAGGATGAGCATAAATCTTTCTTATATGGGAAGGGGATCAAGAGATGGAGGGAGGGACGAAAAGGGAATGAAAAGGAGAACTGAGATGTGTTGTATTCGTGTACCAACTACACGAGGAATGTAAACATTCTGTACTGCAAACGAGTAATAAAAAATGGAGAGAAACATGAAACATTTACAAAATATGACATTTTATCAAAAACACGTTATTTTAAGCAATAATTTACATCAACGTTTATAGTGCACTTGAAAAATATTTTAATGGTAACAAAAATATAATTTAATACCAAGCTAAGTCTTTTTCAGCTTGCTTAGATTCTGCCTTTTTAGCCGTTGAGTCACTGGGGTTCTTATTAAGAAGGAACATACATTTTCACGAAATTACTTTTTTTTTTTAAAGCAGACAACAAATTATATACACAGAGGGAAAGGAGAACCTTTTATCTGCCTTGTGGAAGGAAAAATCCAAACAGTTATATGAAATACTTAGCAAGTTATTTTAATATTACAGCTTTCCATTTCTACGAGACCGGTGGTACCTTGTTAGTAAGAAACTGTATTAACTTTGACTTCTGATGTAAAAATCTGCAGTGAATTCATTTTTCAAAAATTCACTTTCTTCTTGTCTCCTAGTGTTCCCATGACCTTTCAGAAATGTGTAGTTCATATTTTGTGCTGTACAAAAGCTGCCCCTTAGGTTGCATTGAATAACGTGAGGTTGAATTATGAACATAATGGCGGTTCTCTGTGGCATTTCCAGTTCAAGCTTATTTTTGTTTGCTAAATTCGTAAGTGGAGTATTTTTTAATGTTGTCCATGTTAGGGAAAAGGTTAAATAATGCTGGACTTCTCTTCATGGGCAAACAAGAAGAGTCATTTTGGTTGGTTAGTGGAAAGTTGTATTCTCCAGTATTTTCATTCCTAGGTTAGTATAGATCATGTACTAGGTTCTTTTGGAGCTTTCATAAGGGCTTACATCAAAAATATTTCAAAAACTGCTTATATAGTGAGAAGATTCTTGTATTCTTTTTTAAAATTTTATTTAAAGAGGAAACACTAAGAAATCACTACTTGATCAATTACATACTGCCATCTTGGAAATAGTTGTTCAAGTTACAAAATTAAAACATACAAAGTACACATTCAAACAATGAGACTGTTAATGATTCTGCTCAACATTCTAACAAAAACAGTAATATGGTCATCCATCTTACACACTTAAACATACATGCAGTTATATCCTTTAGAGCACTTTCTTTTCCTCTCTTTTTTTACAGTAGCAATTACACATTTTGGGTTTTATTACTCCTACATTTCTTATTACTTTTTATACTAGAGACACAATGTAATATTTATAAATAGGATTCTTATTTATTTCACTAATGAGGATAGTCTCAAGTTGTCTCCATTTACCTACGAAGGCCTCAAGATCATCCTTCTTCATAGCTGAGTAATACTCCAATGTATAAAAATACCACATCTTTTTCATCCACTCTTCGGTTGATGGGCATCTTGGTTGTTTCCAAGATTTAAGCTATTATAAATTGTGCTGCTATGAACATGGGTGCACATATATCACTGTGATATGACCTTTTCAGTTTTTCTGGGAAAATACCCAGGAGGAGAATAGCTGGGTTGAATGGAGCTTCCAGTCCTAGTCTTCTGAGAATTCTCCATATTGATTTCCATAGTGGTTGCACCAGTCTACACTCCCACCAACAGTGGAGCAGTGTTCCTTTTTCCCCACAGCCTCGCCAACATTTGTTATCAGTTGATTTCTTGATGGCAGCCATTTTTTCCGGAGTGAGATGAAATCTCAATGCTTTAATTTGCATTTCTCGAATGACCAGTGATGGTGAACATTTCTTCATGTAATTATTTGCCGTTTGTATATTTTCACCTGAGAACTGTGTGTTCATCTAAGATGCCCATTTTTGGAGAGGGTCTTTGAATTTGGGGGGCTTGATATTTCTCAATTCTGTATATTTCTTGATATAAGTCCTTTGTCTGAGGGGTTGCTGACTAAAATCCTTCCCATTCTGTGGATTTTGTTTTCACTCTGTTGGTGATTTGTTTTGAAGTGCAGAAACTTTTCAATAATATGAGATCCCAGTTGTTGATTCTCTGAAGCGTTTCCTGTGCAGTTTGCATTTTGTTCATGAATTCTCTGCATACCCCTATGTCTCCAAGACTTCTACCTACCTTATCTTCCAGTAGATTTAGTATTTCTGTTTTAATGTTTAGGTCTTTGATCCATTTAAACTTTAGTTTTGTGCATGGTGATAGACATGGATCTAGTTTCAGTCTTCTACATGTGGAGAGCCAGTTTTTCCAACACCATTTATTAAAGAGGGTATCCTTCTTTCAGTGAACATGTTTAGCCCCTTTGTCAAATATCAGGTGGCTGAGTGTCTTTGTACTTATACTTGCCTCTTCTAATCTGTTCCATTGGTCCTCAGGTCTATTTCTTTGCCAGTACCATGCTGATTTTATCACTGTGGCTTTGTAGTACAGTTTCAAGTGAGGAATTGAGATGCCTCCTGCCTTGCCTTTATTGTCCAAAATTGCCTTTACTATTACAGGTTTCTTCTGTTTCCAAATGAATTTTAGGAGTGTTTTCTCTAGATCTGTAAGGTATGTCAATGGTATTTTGATTGGGATTGTGTTAAATCTGTATAACAGTTTTGGGAGTATGGCCATTTTGACAATTTTGGTTCTTCTTAGCCAAGAACAAGGAACATCCTTCCATTTTTTAATCTCCTCTTCAATCTCCTTTTTTAGCGTAGTATAATTTTCAGCATATAGGTCTTTTACATTCTTAGTTAGGTTGATTCCTAAGTATTTCATTTTTTAGATGTTATTATGAAGGGCGATATTTCCATAATTTCTTTCTCAGTGAGTTTCTTGTTCGTGTATAGGAATGCTATTGATTTTTGAGCCTTCACTTTGTGTCCGGCTACACTGCTCAATTTGTTTATTGCCTCTAGTAGTCTTTTAATGGCATTTTTGGGGTCTTCTATGTAGAGTATCATGTCATCTGCACATAGTGGTAATTTAACTTCTTCCTTTCCTATCTTTATTCCTTTTATTTCTCTCTGTTTTCTGGCTAGTGTTTCCAGAACTATATTGAAAAGGAGTGATGATAGTGGACATCCTTGTCGTGTTCCTGATTTTAAAGTGAAAGCTTTCAGGTTTTGTCCGTTTAGTATAATATTGGCTGTTGGTTTGTCATAGATGGCCTTTATAAAGTTGAGGTAGGCACCGTGTATTCCAAGTTTGTGAAGGGTTTTTATCATTGGACTTTATCGAAAGCTTTTTCTGCACCTATTTCCCCCTTTTCAGTCCTTATTGTGTGAATTTGGGTTGTTTCTTTCTTTTTTATATAAGGTTAGCTAGAGTTTTGTCAATTTTGTTAATTCTTTCAAAAAACCAGCTTTTTGATTCATTAATTCTTTGTATTTTTTTAGTTTCAATTGCACTGATTTCTGCTCTAATCTTTACTATTTCCTCTCTTTTATGAGCTTTAGATTTAACTTGCTCTTCTATTTCTAGAAACTTGAGATGAAGCATTAGGTTGTTTATTTGTGCTCGTTCTGTTTTCTTGATATGACAATTTATTGCTATATATTTCCCTCTTAAGACTGCTTTCATTGCATCCCACAGATTACAGTATGTTGTGCCTGCATTTTCATTGAATTGTAGGTATTGCTTTATTTCTTCTTTAATTTCATCTGTAGCCCACTGCTTATTCAAAAGGTTCGTATTGAATTTCCATGTATTTTTGCA